>RXON01000052.1:0-78071 GCA_009667805.1 Leptobrachium leishanense
AAAGCAACATACTAAACATTGAAAGTTAAGGTATTAGGCGTTGCGAAGCGTAGATTCAAATCACCTTGCTGGAGCCTTGGATACACAAGTCCAGGTGGGAGCTAAGAGGACACTGTGAATGAGGCTTGCCCTGTAAGCTGTATGGAGTTGAGTATGCTTGCTGGAGTCTTGGATACACAAGTCCAGGTGGGAACTAAGAGACACTGTTGAATGAGGCTTGCCCTGTAAGCTGTATGGAGTTGAGTATGCCTTGCTGGAGCCTTGGATACACAAGTCCAGGTGGGAGCTAAGAGGCAGGGCCGGTGCAAGCATTTTTGTCTAGTCAGGCGAAGGTGCGTTTGGTGCCCCCCCCCATCCGTTGTCATGTCAAGCCAATCAGGATAGAGGTGCCATAATAATCTCATATATATGCACACATACATATATACCACTCTAGTGTCGCACCGATACCACTTTAAGACCGAGTACAAGTACCAATACTTTTTTCAGGTATTCACCGATATCATGCCCACTCAGATACATATATACAGACCAGAACATGTCCAGATACATATATATATAATATATATATATACACACAGACCTCAGACCAAAACTGTCTGCCCCCAGCTCACATGGATATATTTGCCCCAGCTCACAAGG
Organism: Leptobrachium leishanense; assembly: GCA_009667805.1. NCBI lineage: Eukaryota > Metazoa > Chordata > Amphibia > Anura > Megophryidae > Leptobrachium > Leptobrachium leishanense. Next base: position 643 of record RXON01000052.1, read on the forward strand.
GTATATATTATTGCCCAGCTCACAAGGTATATTATATTGCCCCCGCTCACATGGATATATTATATTAGCCCCAGCTTTCACAAGTGTATATGGCCCCAGAGTCATTACATGGGTATATTTGCCCTCCAGATCTCATACATGGTATATTTTATATTATTTATTATTATTCTTTATTTATTTATAAAGCGCCAGCATATTCCGCAGCGCTGTACAATAAGCACAGTATAGACAGGGTTACAATACATTGAACAACATTTGACAAACAGTACAGGAGGAGATGAGGGCCCTATTCCCGTAGGAACTCACAATCTGGGAGGGTTGGGGTTGGAAACAGGAGGAGAGGACTGTAAGGTGAGAGTGATTGATGGTTGCGTCAGTGAGTTGGGGGGTAGGCTTCCCTAAATAGGAATGTTTTCAGGGAGCGTTTGAAGGAAGAGAAGTTAGGGGAAAGTCTGACAGTACGAGAGGGAGAGCGTTCCAGAGAGTGGGGGCTGCGCGTGAGAAATCCTGCAGTCTATCATGGGAAGAGGTGATGCGGGGAGAAGCTAGGCGCAGGTCACTGTTTGACCTTAGGGAGCGGGCTGGGGTGTATTTGGTGATTAGTGAGGACAGGTAGTGGGGAGCTGAGTTAGTGAGGGTTTGTAGGTAAGGATAAGGATTTTGAACTTAATTCTGCAGTGGATGGGAGCCAGTGAAGGGACTCGCAGAGGGAGCGGCAGAGACAGAGCGGCGGGTGAGGTGAATTAGCCTGGCGGAGGCGTTCAGGATGGATTGTAGGGGGGAGAGGGGACAGAGGGAGGCCAGATAAGAGATTATTGCAATAGTCGAGTCGGGAGATTACCAGGGCGTGTATGAGTTGTTTTGTGGTGACAGCGGTAAGAAATGGCCGAATTCTGTAAATATTACGCAGTTGATATCGGCAGGAGGAGGAAAGAGACTTGATGTGGGGATGAAGGAAAGAGCAGAGTCAAGTGTAACTCCAAGACAGCGAACTTGGTTTGATGGGGAGATGGTGATACCCTCCACCGTGATAGAGAAGTCAGGAGGTGGGGCGGCATTAGAGGGAGGAATAAGTAGGAGCTCAGTCTTTGACATGTTGATCTTTAGGTGGTGGGAGGCCATCCAGGAGGAGATGCCAGATAAACAGTCACTGACTTTGGAAAGGACAGGGGGAGAGAGATCAGGGGTAGAGAGGTAGATCTGAGTGTCATCAGCGTAGAGGTGGTAATTAAAGCCAAAGCTGTTGATGATTTTGCCCAGGGAGGAGGTGTAGATGGAAAAGAGCAGAGGACCAAGGACAGAGCCTTGAGGTACACCAACAGATAGAGGCAATGAGGAGGAGGAGTTACCAGCAAAGGACACACAGAAGGACCTGTTGGATAAATAGGAGTCAATCCAAGCAAGTGCAGTGTCACCGAGACCCAGAGAGTTGAGGGTCTGTAGAAGGAGGGGGTGGTCAACAGTGTCAAAAGCAGCCGAGAGGTCAAGCAGGATGAGAATAGAATAGTGGCCGTGTTTTTTAGCAGTTAGGAGGTCGTTGGTGACTTTGGTGAGGGCAGTTTCAGTTGAGTGTAGGGACGGAAGCCAGATTGCAGGGGTCAAGTAGGGAATTGGAGGACAGGAAGAGGGAGAGGCGGTTGAAGACTAGTTTTTCTAAGAGCTTAGAGGTAAAGGAAGCAGGGATACAGGACGGTAGTTGGATGGAGAGTTGGATCTAGGGATGGTTTCTTTAGTAAAGGGGTAACTAGCGCGTGTTTGAAGGCGGATGGAAAGGAGCCAGTGGAGAGAGATAGGTTGAAGATGTGTGTGAGAGCAGGGGTGAGGGAGGAGGAGAGGGGAGGAATTAGATGTGAGGGAATGGGGTCGAGCGGGCACGTGGTGAGATGTGAGGAGGACAATAAGGAATTGACTTCCTCCTCAGTGGTTGGGAGGAAGCGGCAGAGGGTGGCAGATGGGACCTGTGGGAGTGGAGGTGGCAGATAACTATCTTGTGTTGGGATGTTGCTTCTGATAGTTAAAGTTTTACTGAGGAAGTAGTCTGCCAGGTCTTGAGCGCTGAAGGCAGCTGAGGGGAGGTGCAGGTGGGTAGAGGAGGGTGTTGAAGGTGGACCAGAGCCGTTTAGGTTGAGAGGACAGCGTAGATATAAGAGATGAGAAGAAGGATTGTTTGGCCAAGTGGAGGGCAGAGGTGTATGACCGGAGAATAAACTTGAAGTGAACAAAATCAGCTTCAGAGCGGGATTTCCTCCAGGCACGCTCTGCGGTGCGGAGCATCTTTGCAGGTAGCGAGTCTGGAGGGTGTGCCAGGGCTGAAGCTGGCGGCGTGGGGCCTTACAGAGTCGAAGAGGAGCAAGAGTGTCTAGAGCAGAGATAAGCGTAGTGTTGTAGTGATTAGTGGCAGCATCAGGGCAGGTGAAGGATGAGGTATGAGGGAGGTGGTGAAGTAGGTTGGAGAATTGATGGGGTCCACAGCCTGTAGATTTCTGCGAGTGTGTGTGCGGGGTGGGGGAGCAGGGTGTTTAGGAAGTCCAGATAGATAGGTTGAAGAGAGAAGGTGGTGGTCAGAGAGGGGAAAGGGCGACAGTTGAACTCAGAAATGGAGCAGAGGTTGGAAAAGACAAGGTCAATCAATAGCGTGACCATCGCGGTGGGTAGGGAGGAGGGAGGATTGTGTGAGTCCAAGGAGGGAGGACGTGAGTGAAAGAAGTTTGGAGGCAGCAGGGGCGGAAGGATCGTCAATGGGAATGTTGAAGTCCCCGAGAACTAGGCATGGAAGATTAGAAGACAGAAAGTGAGAGAGCCAGGTAGCAAAGTGGTCAAAGAACTGGGAGGTTGGTCCCGGTGGGCGGTAGATGACTGCCACCCTGAGAGCCAGAGGAGAGAACAGGCGGATGCAGTGTGTCTCGAAGGAGGAGAAGGAGAGGGATGGGGTGGAGGGAGATGCTGGTAGGTGCAGGTGGGAGAGAGCAGGATTCCGACCCCGCCACCATTTCTCTCACCCGGTCTGGGGGTATGGACTCAAGTGTAGACCGCCATGTGAGAGAGCAGCAACGGAGGCCGTGTCAGAGGGAGTTAGCCAGGTTTCAGTTAAAGCTAGGAGGTTGAAGGAGTTTGAAAGGAAGAAGAGGTCAGATTGCTGTGAGTTGTTGCACACAGAGCGAGCGTTCCAGAGGGCGCAGGAGAAAGAGGACAGGCGCTGAGGGATTATGGGATGAGGTTGCTGGGCTTGCAGGGAGGTGATTTATGTGCGATGGAGATAGGATGAGAGGGAAGTATGGATGTGTTGTGCCAGGGTTAGGGGTTAGGGTTATTTGCCAGCTCACATATGGTATATTTGCCCCAACTCACATATGGTATATTGTCCCAGCTCACACATGGGTATATTTGTCCCAGCTCACACATGGGTATTTTGTCCCAGCTCACACATGGTATATTTGCCCCCTGCTCACACATGGGTATATTTGCCCCAGAGCTCACACATGGATATATTTGCCCCCAGAGCTCACACATGGGTAAATTTTCCCCAGCTCACATCATTCTTCCCCTCAATTAATTTCACCCCTCAATTCCTCCACCCCCTCAATTCATTCTCCCCCTAAATTCCTCCACCCCTTCAATTCATTCTCCCTTCAATTCAATCTCTCCCTTTAATTCATTTCATACCCCTGCTCACACGCACACATCACCCCTGCTCACACATCACCCCTGCTCACACATCACCCCTGCTCACACACACACATCACCTGCTCACACACACACATCACCCCTGCTCACACACACAAATCACCCCTGCTCACACACACACATCACCCCTGCTCACACAAACACACATCACCCTGCTCACAAACACACTTCACCCCTGCTCACACATCACACCTGCTCACACACACACATCACCCCCTGCTCACACATCACCCCTGCTCACACACACACATCACCCCTGCTCACACAACACACAATCACCCCTGCTCACACACACACATCACCCCTGCTCACACGCACACATTACCCCTGCTCACACATCACCCCTGCTCACACACACACATCACCCCTGCTCACACACACACATCACCCCTGCTCACACACACACATCACCCCTGCTCACACAACACACACATCACCCCTGCTCACAAACACACATCACCCCTGCTCACACATCACCCCTGCTCACACACACACATCACCCCTGCTCACACATCACCCCTGCTCACACACACACATCACCCCTGCTCACACACACACATCACCCCTGCTCACACACACACACATCACCCCTGCTCACACAAACACACATCACCCCTGCTCACACACACACATCACCCCTGCTCACACGCACACATTACCCCTGCTCACACATCACCCCTGCTCACACACACACATCACCCCTGCTCACACAAACATATCACCCCTGCTCACACAAACATACACATCACCCCTGCTCACACACACATACATCACCCCTGCTCACACAAACATACACATCACCCCTGCACACACAAACATACACATCACCCCTGCTCACACAAACAAACATCACCCCTGCTCACACACACATACATCACCCCTGCTCACACACACATACATCACCCCTGCTCACACACACATACATCACCCCTGCTCACACAAACCTACACATCACCCCTGCTCACACAAACCTACACATCACCCCTGCTCACACAAACCTACACATCACCCCTGCTCACACAAACCTACACATCACCCCTGCTCACACAAACAAACATCACCCCTGCTCACACATCACCCCTGCTCACACAAACATACACATCACCCCTGCTCACACAAACATACACATCACCCCTGCTCACACAAACAAACATCACCCCTGCTCACACATCACCCCTGCTCACAAAACATACACATCACCCCTCACCCTGCTCACACAAACACACATCACCCCTGCTCACAAACACACATCACCCCTGCTCACACATCACCCCTGCTCACACACACACATGACCCCTGCTCACACATCACCCCTGCTCACACACACACATCACCCCTGCTCACACAAACACACATCACCCCTGCTCACACACACACATCACCCCTGCTCACACGCACACATTACCCCTGCTCACACATCACCCCTGCTCACACACACACATCACCCTGCTCACACAAACATATCACCCCTGCTCACACAAACATACACATCACCCCTGCTCACACACACATACATCACCACTGCTCACACAAACATACACATCACCCCTGCTCACACAAACATACACATCACCCCTGCTCACACCACACATACATCACCACTGCTCACACAAACATACACATCACCCCGCTGCTCACACAACAAAACATCACCCCCTGCTCGCACACACAATACATCACCCCTGCTCACACACACATACATCACCCTGCTCACACACCACATACATCACCCCTGCTCACACAAACATACACATCACCCCTGCTCACACAAACATACACATCACCCCTGCTCACACAAACATACACATCACCCCTGCTCACACAAACAAACATCCACCCCTGCTCACACATCACCCCTGCTCACACAAACATACACATCACCCCTTTCACACAAACACACATCACCCCTGCTCACAAACACACATCACCCCTGCCTCACACATCACCCCTGCCACACACACACAGACCCCTGCTCACACATCACCCCTGCTCACACACACACATCACCCCGCTCACACACACACATCACCCCTGCTCACACACACACATCACCCCTGCTCACACGCACACATTACCCCTGCTCACACAATCACCCCTGCTCACACACACACATCAACCCCTGCCTCACACACACACATCACCCCTGCTCACCACACACATCACCCCTGCTCACACAAACACACATCACCCTGCTCACAAACACACATCACCCCTGCTCACACATCACCCCTGCTCACACATCACCCCTGCTTCACACACACACATCACCCCTGCTCACACACACACATCACCCCTGCACCACACACACATCACCCCTGCTCACACAAACACACATCACCCCTGCTCACACACACACATCACCCCTGCTCACACGCACACCATTACCCCTGCTCACACATCACCCCTGCTCACACCACACACATCACCCCTGCTCACACAAACATATCACCCCTGCTCACACAAACATACACATCACCCCTGCTCACACACACATACATCACCCCTGCACACACAAACATTACACATCACCCCTGCTCACACAAACAAACATCACCCCTGCTCACACACACATACATCACCCCTGCTCACACACACATACATCACCCCTGCTCACACAAACCTACACATCACCCCTGCTCACACAAACCTACACATCACCCCTGCTCACAACAAACCTACACATACACCCCTGCTCACACAAACCTAACACATCACCCCTGCTCACACAAACAAACATCACCCCTGCTCACACATCACCCCTGCTCACACAAACATACACATCACCCCTGCTCACACAAACATACACATCACCCCTGCTCACACAAACACACATCACCCCTGCTCACAAACACACATCACCCCTGCTCACACATCACCCCTGCTCACACACACACATGACCCCTGCTCACACATCACCCCTGCTCACACACACACATCACCCCTGCTCACACACACACATCACCCCTGCTCACACGCACACATTACCCCTGCTCACACATCACCCCTGCTCACACACACACATCACCCCTGCTCACACAAACATATCACCCCTTGCTCACACAAACATACACATCACCCCTGCTCACACACACATACATCACCACTGCTCACACCAAACATACACATCACCCCTGCTCACACACACATACATCACCACTGCTCACACAAACATACACATCACCCCTGCTCACACAAACATACACATCACCCCTGCTCACACACACATACATCACCACTGCTCACACAAACATACACATCACCCCTGCTCACACACACATACATCACCACTGCTCACACAAACAAACATCACCCCTGCTCACACACACATACATCACCCCTGCTCACACACACATACATCACCCCTGCTCACACAAACCTACACATCACCCCTGCTCACACAAACCTACACATCACCCCTGCTCACACAAACAAACATCACCCCTGCTCACACATCACCCCTGCTCACACAAACATACACATCACCCCTGCTCACACACACATACATCACCCCTGCTCACACACACATACATCACCCCTGCACACACACACACCCCCCCCCCCATACTCACAAACACACCCAATGCTCTCATTCACCCATGCTCACACACACAGACACACACTCCATGCTTACACACCCACCACCCCCATACTCACACCCCCTGCTTGCTACTTACCCTAGGATTCAAATCCCTGGCTGCCTCCATGGTTACAGCTCAGCTGGTCTCTCTCCACTCCCCCCACCCTGCACGTGCTGGACACTTCCCGCACAGGAGCAGGGGAGGGAGGCTCTACTAGCTGCTGTGAGGAGGAAGGGGGTGGATGGGCGGGGCCAGCATGTGCCCATGTAAGCTGTGGTCTGGCAGCCTCGTCTTCCTCCTCCTCTGCACCCCCCCCTCCCGCAGGGCCTTTACTTCCGGTACAGCGTGTGGGAGTGGGATCCCACATGCTGCCGAGTAAATGGGAAACCTTGTGCCCGAGCCTTGCAAGGCCTCCGCTCGCTGGGTGGTCCAGATTTTTCCGCCCCTCAACTGGCAGAAAGCCAGAATAGTAAGGCAGCCGCCTGTGCTGCCTTACACTAGCGCCGGCCCTGCTAAGAGGACACTGTGAATGAGGCTTGCCCTGTAAGCTGTATGGAGTTGAGTATGCTTGCTGGAGTCTTGGATACACAAGTCCAGGTGCATTTAGGGTTACGGAAAAAATACAGATATAATATTAATTAATTACACACAAACAGCAAATAAAAGAAACAGGATTAAAACCACAGACCCTTACTCACGTCAGTAAGCTAACAGGAGCATCAGTGTACCCCTGGGGCTGGAGATTTGAAGACTGGCACAGTTTCTCACGTTCTTAGGTGACCCCACAGAAACAAGCCCTGAGCCCATGCTTGGCTCAGGTATATATAGGCTGTCTTGTCCTTCTGGAGGACAGCCCCTATTTTCTACCCCCGTGCACTACATTTCCCAGACTTCCATTTTCCTGGGCACGCTCAGTGCGCTCCTTCGTTAAATCTAATTGCCCAAGATATCTATCATCTCCAAAGACCCCCTCTAGGGATCAAAGGATGTGATTACTTCCTTGAACGGCATGACCCCTTGCAGCTTGGTGCTACGCCGTCTGCAGCAAGGACTCCAAGGTGTGAATAGAGGATACAGGACTTTCCCGTTCACCAAATTGGTTATTGCTTTTATTCACACCTTTCAATGGCTTCACAGAGAAAATGGTCACTGGCCTGTTAATTGCTTCCTCCAGCAGGCTAGCAGGCATTGATCATTGCCTAAATGATCAATGCCTGCTAGCCTGCTGGAGGAAGCAATTAACAGGCCAGTGACCATTTTGTCTGTGAAGCCATTGAAAGGTGTGAATATATATACATATCGCAATAGGTAGACACAGGTAGATACATATATCCATACCACGATAGATATACGGATCTAATCTGTCACATACTCCCCATGTTAAGTATAGGATGCACAATGTAAGCTCGTGGAAGCTATTATAAAAATCGATGCGCTAACGGGTAGCGTCAGGAATGTGATATGGGTGGCACATGTTAAGCACACTTATTTTGTCGCTAATGCTTATATATCGAGGCATTAACGTTAGCAATAACTATGGGTTAGTGCCCTCTGTATCCTGTGTTATGTTACTTAACAATTTATGCAAAAACCCGTGAAATATAAAATGTTTCCATTCTCCTGCAGGAATTGTAACGTTAATGATGGTGCCTCTTTTTTCCATCACAGGTGTCATGCCTAGGAGCTTCATCTCCACATGTTCCTTCATGCTGAGAGCCGCATTGACCGGAAGTCTTCTGCTGGCCATGGCTCTCTCTGTACATCTGTCCTGGATGTACATCCCCTGAGATGCAGATACAATAAAGAACTGCCATGTATTGGACAAGAGACATGTAAGATACCCTGGTACATCACACAGACATCCAGCAGGTGTGGCAGCACTGGAAGAACAAAATAAACCTTTTTATGATAATGGAGAGTGATGTATAGACATTTGTCTCCAGGGGTGGACTGAGCCATTGGGCACTCGGTTGACACATAACTACCTGCCTAAAAAACTAAATGGGACACCTACCTGCCTAAAAAAACTAAATGGGACACATACCTGCCTAAAAAAAAGGGGGACACCTGCCTGCCTAAACACAAAAAGGGAATACCTGCCTGACTAAAAAACAAAGGGGACACCTGCCTGACTAAAATTAAAAAGGGGACACCTGCCTGCCTAAAAACAAAAAGGGGACACCTGCCTGCCTAAAAAACAATGGGGACATCTGCTTGCCAAAACACAAAATATGGACACCTGCCTGCCTAAAAACAAAAAGGGGACTTCTGCCTGCCTAAACATAAAATGGGGACATCTGCCTGCCTAAAAACAGAAAGGGGACACCTGCCTAGAGAGAAAAAGGGGACACCTGCCTAAAAACAATGAAGACTGGGATTGGCCAGGGTGTCAAAAAGGCTGTGGAGCTCTGTGATATGCTCATACACACTGCACATTATTGTGAGGTTCATTGCTGTGGAGCTCTGTGATATGCTCATACACACCGCACATTACTGTGAGGTTTATTGCTGTGGAGCTCTGTGGTACGCTCATACACACCGCACATTACTGTGGGTTTTGTTGCTGTGGAGCTCTGTGATACGCTCATACACACTGCACGTTACTGTGAGGTTTATTGCTGTGGAGCTCTGTAATGTGCAGTGTGTCAGTAATGTACAGTATCTTTTAAAGTGATGCTCAGTTGGGGGCGTGGCCGGCAGCCATACTGAGCAGCCGCATGTGAGGTGAGCTCTCTCTTCCCCGATTCTTTCTCCCGCTAAAGCGGCCCAAAACGGCGGCGGTTTGCGCCATAAACGGCTCCATTCACCTCAGGACAACTCCAGGTACCCGATGGCACCAAGCAAGACCCCAAAAGCGGCCGAGGTGGCGCGATTTGGGAAGGCGAGGGAAAGGCCGCAAGATGGCGCCCGGACCTCCCGCGATTCCGGATCACCGAGATCGATCCCGCCGGAGGAGGGGGACTCTCCTCCCCAGGCTCTGTCTGCCTCTTCACCTGCCTCTGGGCTCCAACTCCAGTCTCTGCTTCAAGACCTTAGAACCACAATTCAGGAAGATTTCCGGGCTATCACAGCTAATCTCCACCAGGAAATTCGTGATCTGGGTGAGCGTGCTGATGCCTTAGAAACCAAAACGGATGAACTGTGCTTAGCCCATAACGATCTGGTAGATGCCTATAAGGAGTTGAAATCCACGCATGAATCGTTATTACTTAAGGTGACCGATTTGGAAGACCGCTCCCGCAGGAATAATATACGTGTACGAGGAATACCTGAAACGATTAAACCTGGGGACTTGGCAGCATATATGCGGACCTTGATGCGAACTTTGCTACCGGGAAAACTGGATACGGAATTACAGCTCGACAGAATACACCGTATACCGAAGCCGCGACATCTGGACCAAACGGTTCCGAGAGATGTTTTGATGAGGGTGCACTTCTTCCGGATTAAAGAATCCCTTCTCTCCGCCATGAGAACCGCAACGACTCTTCCTCCACCATACGCAGACCTTCTGTTCTTCCCGGATTTATCCGCTACTACCATGTCAAAACGCAAAGAATTCTTACCTGTGACCAAGATCCTGAGAAACCATCAGATTCAGTATCGCTGGGGATTCCCACTGAAGCTGCTGGTAACCCGAGACGGAGAACTGACGGTCTTGCGGAACGTCGGCGACGGCCTAGCTGCTCTTCAGACGTGGAATCTGGTGGGTGAATTCACGCCACCGCGACAAGCACCTCCGTCACCGCAAAAGGTCTCACCGGAGTGGCACCGTGTGAATACGGCGAAGTAAAAGTTGCCTGAAGGTCCTATGAGTGCAGGCAGCTGGATTTCCACGATCCGGGAGATTCCTGAGGGTTATATTGTCCTGACCGCACGAGTTACGACTTGAAGACAGCGGGAGAGTCGGTGGATGAGTATCTTTTCCTGCTCTCCATCTCCATTTTTGGAGAGTGTGGATCCGAACACCCCCCTCCACTCCCCCTGGTATGACCAGGGTTGGCCCGAGTCTTCCGTGGCCTAGGAGAGGTACTGTATATATTTTTCCAGTGTCGTTTGCACTGAACGTTCTTTTTGCTATTTTTTTCAGTTTTGATTCTTTTTGTGTTTTTTCCCTTGTCCTTTTTTCTTTTGTTGTTTTCTTTGCGCCACAGTATTCTGTTTCTAAGCTTCACCTACAAGTCAGAGGCTGTTCTGGACAGGCCGGAATTTTCTGGCATCATATACGTAAATGTCAAATGATAGATGCTCCAGGGGGGATGTCTCGCCGACGAGGCAGCGGGACTCAGGAATGTGTATTTTGTCTGCTCTGCTTGCCCTATCTCATAATGTATAATGGTATTTAAAAGTATCGCTTAATGTGAAGGGTTTGAATGTCCCGTACAAACGCCACTCTCTGTACGCTGATCTGAGACACCAACCCCTGACGTGGTGTGTCTTCAGGAAACCCATTTTAAGACGTCGGCCCACCCTAAACTATATCTTCCACATTATTCCCATCATTTCCATGCCACGGCTCCGGTGAAGGCGAGAGGAGTCTCCATCCTAATTCATCAAAATGTGGTTTTTAACTTGCATAGGGTGATCTCAGATCCTAATGGGCGATACCTTTTTGTAATATGCGACATAAACCGTGCCCAGTATACCATCGCTAACTTCTACTGCCCTAATACTGGTCAAATCCCCTTCCTCCGTACAGAATTGGCAAAGTTGCTGGCAGGTTCCGCGGGACAGCTCATAATCTGTGGGGACTTTAATCAATCCCTTGACTTGCCACCCCGACCTACCAGAGTGCAGCGAACTGCAGCGCGCAACTTTGCTGCTCTTTTGGCGGAATTTCAGCTGTTTGATATCTGGCGAATTTTAAACCCTGACGACTGTGACTATACTTTTTACTCAGGAGCACATAAAACCTACTCCAGAATAGACTACTTTTTTGTGACGGCAGACCTATTGAATTTGGTGTCTGATTGTCAACTGGGCTCTATGTCTTGGTCAGATCACGCACCTATTAGTCTGCAACTCCCTGACTCCCGTGTCCCTAAGGGAAGATCACCATGGCGCCTAAATGAGTCCCTTATGTCCCGCCCGGAAGTGGTAGAGGATGTCCAACACTCCCTAGAGAATTACTTTAAAGAGAACACCACCCCAGACGTGAACCCACTTACTATATGGCAAGCGCATAAAGCGGTAGTGAGAGGAGTACTAATTAAATGGGGCTCGTATTTCAAAAAGCTGAACTCTTCACATAGACTGACCTTACTACATCAAATACACCAGGCCACGTCCCTAAACAAGAAACAATCAGACCCGACCACACGAGCCACTTTGGTTGGACTCCAACTGCAGTTGACGGAATTGGATAAGCGAGATTACGTGTGGGCGGCACACCGGTTGCGGACTAAGATGTATTTGTACAATAATAAGACTAGCAAGATAATGGCCAACAGACTGAGAAAAAAGGTGGCGAAATCTAAAATTGATCATTTGACAGCGGCGGACGGATCAGCACATTATCACCCCCAGCAGATTGCAGACTCTTTTGCTGAATACTATTCCGCGTTATATAATTTACAACAGGAGACCGCGCTGCCGCAACCCACTCTATCGGGGATTTTTCCTTTCCTTCAGCGCTTGCACCTACCTGCACTGCCAGACACATGCATTCCCAGTCTAATCTCCTCTCCTTCCATGACAGAACTCACTTTGGCCCTCTCCTCCCTCAAATCTAATAAGGCGCCGGGCCCAGATGGTTTCACGGCGGCCTACTATAAATCCTTCTCGACCCGCCTTAACATCCCTCTCCTCTCTGCGTTAACCCACGTATTTACCTCAGGGACTGCGACTACTGACTGGTTGTCCGCTACTATAGTAACTATACCCAAAACGTCCCCACCGGCAGATCAATGTTCCAAATATAGACCTATCTCTCTTATTAATGTAGATGCTAAAATATATGCTAAGATAATAGCTACTAGACTGGTCGACATCATGCCGCTACTAATAGCTGATGATCAGGTGGGGTTTATCACATCTAGACAGGGCCCTGACAACACTATCAAGGCTATGGCGTTGATGGACCATGCTAGACGATCCAACACGCCGACCCTGATGCTCTCGCTAGATGCCGAAAAAGCGTTTGACCGACTCCATTGGAAGTTCTTGGAACATACTTTATTGAAATTTAATTTTCCCCGAGAGTTTATAGGAGCTATTATGGCGTTATATTCCTGTCCAAATGCCCGGGTATTAACAGCAGGTTTTCAATCCTCTGTGATTTCCATAACGAATGGCACAAGGCAGGGCTGCCCTCTCTCCCCCATTCTATATGCATTAGCACTGGAACCGCTTGCGCAAGCTATAAGACAGGCTGATGAGGTGGAGGGTCTCATGGTAGGCCCTTCGGCTTATAAACTAAGCCTGTTTGCGGATGACATTCTGCTTACATTGACTAATCCCCTTACGTCCCTGCCTGCCCTTCACTCCATTTTGGAGACATATGGGAGAATATCTTATCACAAAATTAATGTTCATAAAACCCAGGCCCTACCATACAATATCGTGGTTTCTGATCTAACCTCCCTCAAAAAAATCTACCCATATGACTGGCGTACTAGTTCCCTGACATATTTAGGAATCAAGCTGACGTTTACTAAATCCCAACTTTTTGCGCTTAATTATACACCTCTTATTGCTCTAACCTCTAATCTGTGTCAACAATGGTCTAATGTAGAGATATCATGGGCAGGAAGGATTAATGCGATAAAAATGATGTTACTGCCGAAATTGTTGTATGTTTTCAGGGCATTGCCGATAATGGCCACGCGGTCCTTTTTTGCGGCACTTCTCTCAACCCTCTCCCACTTTATATGGCGGGGCAAGCGACCTCGCATTAAAATTGCTCTTTTGCATCAACCTGTGGCCGGTGGGGGTTTGGGTTTACCCAATCTACTCTTGTATTATAGGGCAGCGGTGATGACGAATCTTGGCCGCCTCTTTACAGGGATTAATCTCCCCCAGTGGTCTGCCCTACTCTTACCCAGCACCCTCCCACATGACTTTCTGGGTTTTCTGTGGACGCCAAAAGCCACCAGACGGCTAGTAAACGAGCTGCCTGATTTGGTAATACTTTTCATACGTGTCTGGGATGTGACGCGCTCTGCCCTGACGGCAATACACCCAATATCTTTAGCATCTCCTATAACGGTATTTACTCACCTGATCCCTGATTTTGATCCCCGCCCGTGGAATCGAGCTTCACTAGACAAATTATATTATCTATATGCCTCACATGACCTTCTTCCCTTCAGACAGCTTCAGGATAAACACTCCCTACATGCTAAACTCGGCTTTCACTTTTTGAGGTTACGCTCCTGTCTCTCGCAGTATGGTCTGTTACATCTACCCCCCAACTCGGATATCCTTACTCAGTTTGAAAAATACTGCTTACACCCCTCTCCCGAAACTCGTCTATTGTCTCTGCTATATCAACAGTTATTGACTAGACCTCAGATTAAGCGGTGGAGATTCCAAGAGACATGGGAACGAGACCTGAATCACTCATTTACCCCAGACCAATGGAGAGACAGCTTTTTATTAGACTGCAAAAAGTTTAGATGTATCTCACTGACGGAAGCCAGGAAAAAGGTTCTTTACCGCTGGTATATTACCCCCGACAGAGAACACCATTTTAAACCCACTGTTCCTAAGACCTGCTGGAGGTGCGGGGAGGAGGATGGGACGTTTTTCCACATATGGTGGACCTGCTCTCGACTTACACTCTTTTGGGAACAGATAGCCTCATTGAGTGCGGAGGTTCTGGGAGTGGAGATTACCCCGTCTCCTGATATTTTTCTCCTTCAAATGTTCCCCTCAACCCTTTCCCGTTTTCAGAAACAACTCCTAGCCCATATTTTATCTGTCTCCACTAATTTCATAGCTTTCAATTGGAAATCGGATAAGATACCCACAATGGGTATGGTCAAAACTAGGATGGGGGAGCTCAGGTCCCTAGATGCCATGGCCAGGTCTTTGATGGGATTGCAAGGGGTAGGCAAAGATCATTGGACTATTTGGGATGCTTACACTGTCGCATTGTAAAGTTTGATAAAGTCCAGTCAGATAATTGACGTCACATAGTACTGTGAGGCTGTAATGTAATGTTTCGCTATACTGTCTGTATATTGTGGTGCATACCTTTATCCTTATTACTGTATCTGTTTCCTTTTTGATTTTTGTACCCCCCTGTTTTTCCTTTTCCTTGAAAAATTTGTTAATAAAAATTTATATTTTAAAAAAAAAAGTGATGCTCAGTTTCCCTCGTTTGCCACAGGGACTTTCTGTGCCATGGTGCAGGCTTAGTTGCAATGGGTGGGTGATGGCTGCTGCAGCAGAGCGCTTGCCATCTGGAAGTCTGAGGGGACACAGTGGATTCCCCAATTCGCATCTGGGTCCAAATTTTTTTACACAATTGTCAAGATTATTTTAATGAGTTAAGAAATAAATTCTTTAGTACAATAATGTACATGTGGATGTTGCGTTGTATGGTTGGGGTTTTGTGTGGGTGCAGCACACAGGGGGCCCCATGATCTTCAATTGCCCGGGGGCCCCATTATTTGTCAGTCCGCCCCGGTTTGTCTCACAGTAGCTGGGTGCTCATGTTACCAACCTCCAGGGACTCTTTGTGTTATTGGAGGCACTGCTGAGATATTCTGTACACCAAGGTGGAATAATAACATTTTCATGATACCAATAGATGATGGAAAGAGTTCCCAAATTAATGATTGTTCCATGCACCAGGACACACATATATAGACCCACACATAACACCTGCTATATAGATATATAGTTGTCCGCAGGGTAAGTGCTGACTGTATCAGTCGCTTTTCCTTCTCTTCTTACTAGGCTTCTAACTGATTTTTGTTTCTTGGTTCATGAGAACATGAAGATTGACTGTATTTGCAGTGTTTAAGTTATGTTCCATGCTGCACACCCTGATACATGACTTCACTCATCTATCTATGTCTATGTATGTATACTGGGTATTGTAAGGTTTGGGTCCGGTATGCACCGGTGAATGGGTAAAAACCCTGTTGCAGTAAATAAATACACAAGAAACAGAAGGTTGAGGTGGATTTGCAGAATATACTATGGAACTGAACACGGTTGGATACGTAGAAACAATCGGTCTTTGAATAAACATTAGGGATTATGGGATACATACAGGGTTATTCAAAGAGATCCGAATTTCTGGAGAAATTCAGCGTACGGCTACCTTTCCTGGCCATTCGGCTATCCAGAGAGCAGGCAATTCGCCAAATCCTGACAAATTGCCTGCACATACGGTGCCTGTTCGGTGCCTGTTCGAGGGCAGTGAAATCCCCATGAAAAAGCACTGCTTCGTCTATTCAGAGAACACAAACCAGCAGTGAAAGGTTCCCCTAATGCCCCGCCATTCGGTGGTTTAATTCGGCAGGTTTATTCAGGCGAATCCCATAGACTTCAATGTTAAAAATATTCCCGTTTTAATTCAATATCTGATAAACCGTTCATTATAAAATTCTGCAGTAAAGAGTCTCTTTATTTATAGATTTTTTTGGATATTTTAAGCATTTTTCTGGATTTCTTTTTATTTTAAAAAAGTCTGATTTTTTTTTTTTAAGTTTACTTCTTTTTTCTGTAACAGCCCTCTTTATTATCATTCCCTGGACCTCATATGCAAATTTCAGACATTTTCGCTCAGTAGTTTCTTTGCAAACTGCGTTTCACTTTTCAAACATTCAAGCAAACTGTTTTGTTAATTTATTCACTCCATTCGTCTGCGGTGTTGGCTTTTTCCGGCGGCTGCACTGCGTGTGATCGGCTCCTGCTCGGGTTTTTCCGGCGGCTTCGCTGCGTGTGATCGGCTCCTGCTCTGGTTTTTCCGGCGTCTTCGACGGGTTAATCCAGATGTTTTTGCAGGTTTTCGGCATGCATTCGTTGGGTTTTCACCAGGCGTTCGGCAGCTTTTCCGTGCACTTCACGAAACCTGGGGGAAGCACCCAGGAGGGGGTTGGTACCACAGTTAAGTCTGCGACTGCCCATGGATTCCCGTATGTACCGTTGACAGGGGCTCTGTCTCCAGCATGCCTCGTCGCTGCTGTGACTTCTTACCCATTCCCAGAGTGTAAGCAAGCTGCTCGTGGCCGAGATGAACTATCACTCCGACCTGCAGGAAACTCCCCGGCTCTATCCAGATGGCCGCTTGAACTAGGCCGCACTAGTCCCGAATCCTGCCGGTGCGGAAATGAGTCTTTGGCTTCCCGGTAGACTCTAGCATGGGTGTCCCCAAAGCAACAGAGGAATCCAGACCTCCAGGGAACCCGGGCAGGGCGAGAGGGTTGTGGAAAATAAGCTAAAAGATAAGTAATCTAACAGAGCACCGCAGCATGCGACCACTCAGTCCCACAGCTAGCTCCCACAGAAGTTTCTTTTAAATAGGAATATCACTAGTAAATAATGAATGTTTAGAAAAGCAGAGCAATCAGAGGGTTGATAGATGATTTAGGAATGCTTGGTGCTGCATTGCCAAAAGCTTCTGATATACTATATGAGAACTAGATTCCTCTAGCATTGCATCTCCACATGCACTCAGTGTGCATTCCACCCATATGGATCTTTTATTTATCACAGCAAACACAGTGTATGGGGTAAAGAAAGTGGAAAAGCGCGCTAAAGCCATCACTGAATGACATTGTGTCAGATTAGATCCGTATATCTATCGTGATATATGTATAAGTATCTATCTGTGTCTCTGTATATCTCTATATATACAGTGGCAATGAAAAGTATGTGAACCCTTTGGGATTACGTGGAGTTTTGCATGAATTAGTCATAAAATGTGCTCTGATCTTCATCAAAGTCACAACAATTTGAAAAACACAGTCTGCTTAAAATAATACAACACAAACATATGTTTTCATGTGTTTATTGAACAGAACATGTAAACATTCACAGTGCAGGGTGGAAAAAGTATGTGAACCCCTAGCCTAATGACTTCTCCATGAGGTAATTGGAGCCAGGAGTGAGCAAACCTTGAGTCCAATCAGTGTGATATTATTGGATGTGTTGCTGAAAGCTGTCCTGCCCTTTAAAAACACACACCAGTTTTGGATTTACTGGTTTCAAGAAGCACTGCCTGATGTGAACCATGCCTCGCAGAAAAGAGCTCTCAGAAGACCTACGATCAAGAATTGTTGACTTGCATGAAGCTGGAAAGGGTTACAAATGTATCTCCAAAAGCCTTGATGTTCATGTGTCCACGGTAAAACAGACGGTCTACAAATGGAGAAAGTTCAGCACTGTTGCTACTCTCCCTAGGCGTGGTCATCCTGTAAAGATGACTGCAAGAGCACAGCGCAGAAAGCTTAATGAGGTAAAGAAGAATCCTAGAGTGTCAGCTAGACTTACAGAAATCTCTGGCACATGCTAACATTTTTGTTGACACATCTACAATAAGGAAAACATTAAACAAGAATGGAGTACATGGGAGGACACCACGGAGGAAGCCATTGCTGTCCAAAAAGAATATTGCAGCACGTTTGAAGTTTGCAAAAGAGCACCTGGATGTTCCACAGCACTACTGGCAAAATATTCTGTGGACAGATGAAACCAAAATGGAGTTGTTTGGAAAAAACACACACTATGTGTGGAGAAAAAAAGGCACAGCACACCAACATAAAAACCTCATCCCCACTGTAAAACATGGTGGATGGAGCATCATGGTTTGGGGCTGCTTTGCTGCCTCAGGGCCTGGACGGATTGTTGTCATTGATGGGAAAAATGAATTCCAGTGTTTATCAAGACATTTTGCAGGAAAATGTAAGACCATCTGTCCGCCAACTGAAGCTCCGCAGAGGATGGGTGATGCAACAGGACAATGACCCAAAGCATACAAGTAATTCAACAAAAGAATGGCTTCAACAAAACAAAATACGCCTTCTGGAGTGGCCCAGTCAGAGTCCTGACCTCAACCCGATTGAAATGTTGTGGCATGACCTTAAGAGAACGATTCACACCATACATCCCAAGAATATTGCTACACTGAAACAGTTTTGTGAAGAGGAGTGGTCCAAAATTACTCCAGATTGTTGTGCAGGTCTGATCTGCAACTACAGGAAACGTTTGGTTGAGGTTATTGCTGCCAAAGGAGGGTCAACCAGTTATTAAGTCCAAAGGTTGTGAATGTTTACATGTTCTGTTCAATAAAAACATGAAAACATATAATGTTTGTGTTGTATTATTTTAAGCAGACTGTGTTTTTCAAATTGTTGTGACTTAGATGAAGATCAGAGCACATTTTATCACTAATTCATGCAAAACTCCACGTAATCCCAAAGGGTTCACATATTTTTTTCTTGCCACTGTATATATATATATATCTATATATAGTGAGGTCCAGAAATATTGGGACATGGACACAATTGTAACATCTTTGGCTCCATACACCACCACAATGGAGTTGGAATGAAACAAACACAATGTGAGAAAGCAGGAGAAATGGGATTATTGATGGCCACAGGCAATTGCATTTGGCTTGTTAGCAAAAACAAAAAAGGGAAGAAACCGCTGTGGTACTCTGCAGAAGTGGCCAAAATAGTGAAGAACAAAAAGACAGCATTCAATAATTATAAAAAAACTCCGAGTGAAGAAGATAGGCAAACCTATAAGATTAGGCAGAAAGAGGCAAACCAATTTATAAGAGCTTCCAAAGCACACGCAGAAGAGAAAATAGCTCAGTCAGTAAAAAAGGGGGACAAAACATTTTTTAGATACATAAACGAGAAAAGTAAAACAAGGATTAGTTAGATTAAAAACAAAGGAAGGAAGGTATGTAGAAGAGGATAATAGTCTCGCTGACTGCCTCAATGAATATTTTTGTTCAGTCTTTGCAGAAGGAAAGGGACCTCAGTTAGGAGGAAACACTAACGAGACATTTACATAGCAGTTTACAGAGGAGGAGGTTCTACAGCAGCTGTCTAAAGTAAAGACAAATAAGTCAATGGGGCCTGATGGGATCCACCCTAAATTATTAAAAGAGCTCAGTGATGTAATAGCAAAACCGTTAACAGATTTATTTAACCAATCCTTGCTAACGGGATATTTGTAATATACACATCCGGACTGTTGCCTCCTACTTCTAATTTGTTTTCGGCCATAAAGCAAACAAAGTGTAAGCTGAGAGAAGTATTTCACGTGTCGCTCTTTGTATCAGTCTGTGTGTTATAACAAACACATTCATGTCTACACTTTAATATGTCTTTTAAAGCTGCTGGAAGTTATTGGACGGTTCTGTGGTCGTGTCCTTGGTTTGGCGACACATGTTTAAAATGTACTCGTTTGTTTATCACATGGAATGACTGCAGGTGTAACGTCACAGTGATTGTGTGAAGCACAAAACTAAAACCGCCAGTATTTACATAAACACAAAGATATGTGTACACATTATTTAATACATCGCTGCGCTATATAGAGAGTGAACTGACCTGCGACTTGGAGGAAAACTGCAAGCAGCACACAGGAGATCCACGTAATGTCCATGGCTAACGTGCCAGGCTGTGCCTCTGTATTACACACACTGGACCAGACACTCAAGGCTCGGTGTGAAATGGAGCTTTATTATGGGGCCGTATCGTTCCAGTCTTGCATGGTGGTTGTTTTTTAAGTGATAGGATAAGCTTCTTTGAGAGATTCATAGATCTGTGCATGACAGAAGTGACAGTGTGTCTGTGCGTGACAGTAACGGAAGCTGCTTTGTATGAGGTTTGGCCACAGTGACCAGCGTCCTGTTAGTCTGTATCTAAGTATAGATTGTGTAGAGCTTTCTGTGAGAGTTGGCGCTGTGACATCTCCATCCTCTGGTTTGTGATTATCTGACACAGAGAACATACCATTAGAACCTCATGGTCTGCTTATCCATATGAGTGTGCAGCATGTGAGTTGGATGAGCTCAGGTTCACCCTAGTGAGGGTCAGGTTTGTCCTTCCACTGTTGCTGTTAAAGGGAGCCGGTAAGCGATATCAGCTTGTAATAGAAATGTGTTGACTTGGTCCCTGGCTTGAGGACCTAGCCCCAATCTGTTACAGCGTCCATCCCTGTCCCTAGAAAAGCAATTCTGCAGCAGCTTTCCTTTTCTCACAACCCGCAGCCAGAACTTGAGGGATTGTTGTATATTCTATGTATCTCCCCCCAAACACCAGACACGGCTTAATGCAGGGAAGAAGAATGATCTTCAATGTGAAATGTTATATGGGAAACGGGGAGGGGGAGGTAACATGACACAGTCAGCACAGCGCACTGTCTACATATGGGGGGTAACCTGACACAATCAGCACAGCACATTGTGTCATTTTACCCCCATATGTAGACAGTGTGCTGTGCTGATTGTGTCATGTTACCCCCATATGTAGACAGTGTGCTGTGCTGATTGTGTCATTTTACCTCCCATATGTAGACAAATAATAAAAAATAAAAAAATAATAATAAAAAAATTAAATAAAATAAAAAAATTGTTGTTTTTTTTTAAGTTTTTTTTGTCTGGGGGGGGGTTTAATTAAATAGGACCTAGGCTGTCATCTCAAAATAATTATCACAAAATGGTCAGAATGAGCGCAGCGCACATAGGTGAACTGGCTCAGCAGTGAAAGGGTTAAAAGGCAAAAACATGTAAAAATTGGGTATTTCTATTCTCGGGATAAAATTTTGAAACTATTTAGCCGGGGTCTTTATTGGTGGTTGTAGATTTTGGGGATTAAATTACGAAAAAGTGTGTTTTTACAATTTTTTCATCATATTTTTTTATAGTAAATTATTGGATATGATGGAAATAATGGTATTTCTAGAAAGTCCTTTTAACGGCGGGAAAAAGGGTGTATAATATGTGTGGGTTGAATAAACGAGTAAGAGGAAAATTTGACCTAAACACTAACAGCGCAGAAACGTAAAAACAGCAGCGGTCACTAAAGGACGGTTTTGTGTAAAACCGCCCGGGCACTATAAGGGGTTAAAATTGAAAAGTGAAAAATATTACTGTTGGAAAGATAAAGAAAAAGTAAATATTTATTATTTTTTTTTTTTACATAAAACCTGCTAAGGTCTGATATCATTGGAAAGGCCATGATCTGGCCTTTCCAATGATACCTCACTTGACCCTGTAGCTGCTATGGAGTTGGAGATACATGGGTCCAAATGCAGACATACAGGGTTATCCAAAGAGATTCGAAAAGTCACCGCACGTTCGGTGACTTTTCGTTCTCTTTAATTCGGTTACTTTTACCGATCCCATTTCGGTGACCCTGCGGTGTATTCAGCAAGCACCACAGGGTCCCCGAATTGCAGGGAAAAGCTACCTCAAACCCACTGAAAACTAACCGCAAAACCCACCGAATGCACGCCGAAAACCCACAAAAACATCTGGATAAACCCGTCGAAAAGCCCGAACAGGAGCCGATCACACGCACAGCCGAAGCCACCGAGACCGCAGACAGAGGGAGGTGAATAAATTAGCAAAACCGTTTGTATGAATGTGTGAAATTGAAACGCTGTTTGCAAAGAAACTACTGAGCGAAAATGCCTGAAATGAGACCCAGGGAATGATAATAAAAAGGGCTGTTACAAAAAAAATAAGTAAACTGAAAAAAAATAAAAATCGGACTTTTAAAAAAAAATAAGAAAAATTCAGAAAAATGCTTAAAATATCCTACAAAATCTATAAATAAAGAGACTCTTTACTGCAGAATTTTATAATGAACGGTTTATTAGATATTGAATTAAAACGGGAATATTTTTAACATTGAAACCTATGAGATTCACCTGAATACACTTGCCGAATTAAACCACCGAATGGCAGGGCATTAGGGGAACCTTTCACTGCTGGTTTGTGTTCTCTGAATAGCCGAAGCAGTGCTTTTTCATGGGGATTTCACTGCCCTCGAACAGGCACCGAACAGGCACCGTATGTGCAGGCAATTCGCTAGGATTTGGCGAATTGCCTGCTCTCTGGATAGCCGAATGGCCAAGAAAGGTAACCGAACGCTGATTTTCAGCGTTCGGTTACCTTTCTCAAGCAATTCGGATCTCTTTGGATAACCCTGACTGTTAACGTTTCTCTGGGCCTATTCTGAGGCATGGGCCTGGAGCTGCTGCTCCATCTGCCCCTATGTTAATCCGGCCCTGCCTGCAACGTAATAGCATGCTAAAACGGGGACACAAAGGAGAAACCTGCAGGCGCACATTATCTGCAGGCGCCGAGTTTTCTCCCTAGCATCCCTGCTTTAGCATGATATTACAAGGAAAGCACTAAACCAGCAGCCTGCCCCGTAACGCGGCGCTAAGCCTCAGGATGCTCGAGGTAGCACTATGGGCCGAGGCAAGGATCCCCTCCATGGAGTCCATGGGACACCATTGAGGCTTCCCCTGCCGGTCACATGACCTGTAGGATCTCGCCTCTCGCGAGATCTGGCAGTTCAGCGGAGTGAACGTGCAGGGAGACTGGGGGACTTTTTTCCCCCAATCTCCCTCTGCTTCCAGCGGCAAGAGGAAGCGGATTGAACCGCCGTTCTCGCCGCGGGATGGGAGGCGAGTGTGTGATTTTTGGGGTGTTCTTCAACAGGTGCTACATGATTACGCAGAAGTCGTATCACTGAGGCCCAGCTCCAAGCTGTGAGTAACGTTTCAGTAAGATACCAATCACAAACGTTTTTTTATCCCGTTAGCTTTTGAATTGTAATATGGTGCGCCCGTGCTAGGGACACTTAACCTAAAGGTAACGCACACACAGCTGAAGGGTAACTGTAGCTCTAAGTATGTGATAGGGCCCTTTCGTTTCTTGTTATTTGGTAAATGTTTTGCTTGGCTTAATAGAAAAAGTAATCTGTGCTGAGACGCAGGCTTCTGTCAGTTGGAAATTGAATGTTCTTTTCAGCATCAAAAAGGTATAAAGGATGTAAAACGCTCAGCTCTCTCTGGGTCAAAAGGTAATGTGCTGGGTATTGCTTTTATACATTGCTTGTTGTTAGATTTGGGTGTTGTTGTTTGACTTGGGTGTTGTTGTTAGATTTGGGTGTTGTTGTTTGATTTGGGTGTTGTTGTTTGATTTGGGTGTTGTTGTTTGATTTGGGTGTTGTTGTTAGATTTGGGTGTTGTTGTTTGATTTGGGTGTTGTTGTTTGATTTGGGTGTTGTTGTTTGATTTGGGTGTTGTTGTTAGATTTGGGTGTTGTTGTTAGATTTGGGTGTTGTTGTTAGATTTGGGTGTTGTTGTTAGATTTGGGTGTTGTTTGATTTGGGTGTTGTTGTTAGATTTGGGTGTTGTTGTTTGATTTGGGTGTTGTTTGATTTTGGTGTTGTTAGATTTGGGTGTTGTTGTTTTTGTCTCTGCAGGGTCACATTCTTTCTGTGTAAACTTTCTATACATCACCACATTAGTTATGTGTATCTTTTTAACAGACGTCATGCTTTGAGATTCCACTTACTGGATTTAGATGAGGTGAGGCCAGTGTCCTCTTCGGAAAGGATGAGGAGTTTGGTAAAGTGAAGCCGGCAGCATACTCTCCTGTGCAGAGCACCAAGACGTGCGAGCGGCCTGATCACCGAGAACATTTCTTGGATGGGGATATGAGTGACTTTATAAAGATTATCATGTTACCAACAAGCTGATTCTTTATTGAAATTTAAAGTTTTTGGATGTATTTAAACATTTCTCTATATGGAAAGACATTTGATGTTCAACAGGATCAAAGGAAGTGGTTGATATTTTATTACCTCCTACCCAGAGTCAACAGGCAAAGCCAGGAAGCCCGGGCAAAGGTCTGGTGAAGACAGTATCTCACGAAGAAATCAGGGCAGTTTCAGGTATGGTCCGCTCGCTTAAACCCAATATAATTCACTGTAAACCTGATTTTGAGTCTGTTATATTAGTTTAAAAGTGTTCCTCACATTTATTTTATAATGTTAGGTCGGTTGTTTCAACAGAGAAAACTAAAATGGTAACTATTACACAGAAAACACATCTAAAGGTTTTACATTACACACAAAGTCTTCTTTCATCTTATATTGCAGATGAGTGTCCCCTGTGGAGAAACTAGATTCTTTGAGATCTCCCTGCTGTCCCCTGTATTACTGTAATAAACTGCAAACACATCTTCAGATAATGTGCAAAACGAGTTACCGTTAGTTAAAACGCTTAAAAATGATTAAACAAAACATTTTATTTTTCCTTTTTATAATCCTCCTTTCATTCCCGGGAGGTTGAGGAGGTGTTATCCACATTTCTGAGGTTTTTCTCCATGGATGTCCCGCTCCGTGTTGTGCAGGATCACATTGCGCTCTTTCAGACTGAGGATGTCATGATATGTGAAGTTCCTCCGCAATGAGAAGAACCGCTTAGTTACAGGTTTCAGATACAGCCGAGCTGCAGTTTATTGGGCTGTGTGCTGTCTGTACATGAAGTGTGTCCCGTCTACAAAGGACATCATTTCTACATCTAACATACGTCTAAAGACGCAGATCTGGACCATTAACTCCCAATGCCCAGAGGACGCCTCGAACACGTCCTCTGTACCACGTCATAGTTTCATTGAGACGATTAAGGCTGGGGTCAGACTAACGCATTTTTAACGTGCGTTTAGACACATTTAATCACGGCCGCAGTAGCAGCAAATGACGCGCAATGACGGCCAATATACGAAGTACGGCCGCACTAAAGTCCGGCTGCGCAACGCATGTGGCAAACAAACGCATTTTTAAGGCTAGGGTCAGACTG
Source organism: Leptobrachium leishanense (assembly GCA_009667805.1). Classification (NCBI taxonomy): domain Eukaryota; kingdom Metazoa; phylum Chordata; class Amphibia; order Anura; family Megophryidae; genus Leptobrachium; species Leptobrachium leishanense. The sequence goes on from RXON01000052.1 coordinate 26,703, forward strand.
AGGCAGTGCGAACGCGCGTGCAGGCGCACTTAATCACGGCCGCACTAGCAGCAGATGCCGGGCAATGACGGCCAATATACGAAGTACGGTCGCACAAAAGTCCGGCTGCGCAACGCAAGTGGAAAATGAACGCATTTTTTCGAGAACGTGAAACCGCAGGTACTGACGTACAGAGTGCGCTGCGTCCGCTAGCGGCGTGTGTGCGTGATTAGGAGACGTCAGACGCTGCTAATGTCCGGCCAACATAACGTCCAGACACAAAAAGTGTTTTATTGATGATCCGTACAAAATCACGGACGAAAATGCGCATAGTATGACCGCTATCGCGTATTCCGTGAAAAAATACGTCCATTCGTTCGAACGCACTTTTTCACAGACAACATAAAAATGCGTTCGTCTGACCCTAGCCTTAGAGAAAGCAGAACCGCTAGTACTGACGTACATAGTGCGCTGCGTCTGCTAGCGGCGTGTGTGTGTGATTAGGAGACGTCAGACACTGCTAATGTCCGGCCAACATAACGTCCAGACACAAAAAGTGTTTTATTGACGATTTGTAATAAAGTCACGCACGAAAATGCGCATCGTCTGACCGTTTTCGCGCATTCTGTGAAAAAATACGTCAATGCGTTCTGACGCACTCTTTTTACGGTCGCTGTGAATAATGCGTTCGTTTGACCCTAGGCTAAGTGATTGATTTGTAGAGCGGTGTTCTTTACCCACACATGATTCATCCAGTAATTTGAGATTTAAACCTGCAGAACAGAGACCGGTCTGACGTGTTCAGAAGAACAACTATATGGACTTATTCCAACCCTGGTGTAACCATAACTCCATAGACCGTAACGGCTCGGCTATGTTTACACAAAGGTTGGAAAGAAGACCTGAATCAGGACTGAAACCTCCAGGATAGAAGCCCATACTAGACAGACTGGACACATGAGTTTATTACAACAATAAAGTATAACCTTTATTACGTATGTTAAAAAACATTTGTATAAAACCAATAAAATAATTACAAAAATTACTAGCTAGTAAAGGTGATACTTTGGGGTGATTTAATTGTTACCCCAATTCAGTCAAGTATCAAAGACTTTGGAGCATATCACAATATTAATTGCACATAGTGTATATAGCAGTTGCCTTTGAGAATAGATTCACATAAATCTGTATTAATCAAAAATTTCCAGAATATACATGGTTACTAGATTACATTATATATGGTGCTCAATTGCAGCCCAAAACCTCTCATTGTATCTCATTATTTGAATCTGTCAATCAGCAGTCTGTGGTAATGCCACTAGTGTCAGACACCTGATACACTTTGACTGTTACCGTTAAAACATTGTATCACTCTATATTGCCATATGCAGTAAAATAGAAACAGCTCCCCATTTAGCACCAGCAGCCATGACATTTAGTTGGACATAAACAAAAGGACCTTCTTTGCTGATGCATTAGTAAAGGTCACAGCGTTAGATTCCTACGCTATATGGACATACAATCACTAAATTATAGTGAGATCCCGCAATCTTAATCCGTGCACGTTTCACAATAATCAATATCTAATGAATAAAAGGCAAAACAGACATTTGGGCATTTGACTTTCCTAGCAATATAGTGACTGCTGCTAAAAACGTGTTGCCTTTATTAACAGAAATGAAAAATATATTTTTTTGTCGCGTTTGACCATTGCTGTTTAGAATGGTGACCAGAGTCTACAATATTTACTATTAGGAAGCTGGCACTAGGCTTGTGCACCGATTTTTTTTTTTTTTCTTTTCGATTCGTTCGGATGTTTAAACTTTTCGATTCGGCACGTTTCGGCTGATTTCTGTTTCGATTCGGTTCGGCTTGACTCGTTTTTCGTGTACATTTTTTTTTCGGAATAACGACCATTTTTCGTATTTTCGTGTCACTTTGCTCGTTTTTTGTATCGACTTTTCGTGATTTCGGGACTTTTCGTTTTTTCGGACCGTCTGTTCTCCTCGACCATTTTTCGTATTTTTGTGTCACTTTGCTCGTTTTTTGTATCGACTTTTTCTGATTTCGGAAATTTTTCGTTTTTTCGGAACGTCTGTTGTCCTCGTTTTAAAGCTGTCTAACTCTATTCGTTTTGATGAAACTACTATGGTTTACTTTTTTATACTTTATATATTTTTTTATAATAAATTTTTGGTTTGTTTTTCGGATCCGATAATTCATTCTGTCGATACGATAATTCTGGCGATTCTATCGTTTTTTTTTTAAAATTAAATAAAGATCCTTTTTTCTTATGAATATACATTTCACAACTTTATTTAATCACATTAAAAAATGGTATGAAAGCCAAGGAACAAAAAAAATGAACAAAACGATTTAAAAAACGCTAAACTGACCCGAAAGGTCTGACTTTAAAAATAAAAACCAGAACAAAAGGTTTTAAAACAGAAAAATAGTTGATCAAAATGATCTGAAACGAAAAAAAAAAAATGGATTTAAAACAGACAAAAAAAAATTAACCCTTTCGCTGCTGAGGCATTTCACGGCTTCCCTTCACGCCTGTGTGCGGCACTGCTTCTGCTGCTGAGCTAATTTTTAACAGTTTCGCTCCTCTTGTTTAAACGCGTTTTTTTGAAGCCTTATTTTATAACATGACCCAGACATGTTATATATCGTTCTTTCCGGCAGACTCGGCAGATGATTCATAATATATCATTATCATATGTATGCGTCATGTCCTGTCTGTATATTATAACAAAAAATGCAATAAAATTAGAATTTTCAATGTTTGTTTTACAAGATGTAAAGTATTTTTTTCACATTTTAACATGCGAGTGTTTGCGGTTATATTTTATGAGTTGCGTTTGTTAAAAAAAATTGAAAAGGGGACTTGTTATATTTTTGGGTGAAAATTACACTATTTTTAACAAACGCACCCCATACAAAAATCCTTAATGCAGCATCATTGTTCACATTATAATTGAAATGGGAACAATATTGCTGCATTAACAAAACAAAACAAAAAACCTGTTTATTTTTTTTTATATTTTAATTTTTTATAATTTTTAACATTGTCATGTATGGTATTGTTGGAAAGGCCATGCTCTGGTCGATCCAAAGATACCAAACATTAACCAACCGATAGCTGCCGCGGATCGGGAGATAGGGGGTTCCAATGAACCCCCTATCTCCACCATTGGTCGCAGTTAGGGGTTAACTCCAGAACTGACGTCATTGTGACGAGGTCTTGGGACTGTCGGCAGCTGCCGTTCCCCCACGCTGTTGTCTTCCTGCAAAGATGTGACCTTGTTGGCGGGCAGCGTCTTAGCGGGCAGCGGTGGGAGAGAGAGAGCTCATAGCTGGGAGGAGGTGTTGCGTGAAGCTGCAAACAGGGACAAATAAACTAGACCTGAGCCGCACTGAGGATCTTTGGGTTGTGTCGGAGAAGACTTCACGCAGTGCTGCATCAATATTTTTTGATAAATTCTTGGTTATACAATGAATGTGACTGTGGACAAAAATCCGTGTTGTTGTGACATCGCCTAAGCTTAATAAAACCAGGCCACGTCGGTAATCAAATCTCAAGGCAGTTCAACAAGGTTGTGTTAGTGTGTGACATTTTTTGGCCAGGCAGGAAGTGTAGAATGTGCACAGTCACATTCATGGCCACAAATTTGTTGACAAATTTATGACAAAGGGTCCATAGAAATGTCAATAAATTTATGTACATATAATTTTAACAGTGTGGAAACCAAGCAATACATATAAACTTATTAAGTAAGGAAAAGCAACGCACACAAACAGGAAAATATAGAAAAAATTGAAAATTTATTTACAACATGGGGAAGGGAAGGGAACATGCCAAGGATGGCAAACTGCCCAACAGTTACTGGCATTTGAGGAGATGTTGGAGCTGGTCCGCATCTTTGATTACAAAGATTATGACTGCCGTAAGGGCCCTTACGGCAGGAAGAATAACACCTGCAAGGATCGTATCCTTGACAAGCTACGCACCACCATCCTGGAGCTGTTTGGGAAGGACCGGACGAAGGGCCAGCTCCGGAAACGCTGGTCCGACCTCAAGGCACGCGAGCAGGAGCAGCTGAGGCACATTCCGGTTACATTCGGGAGGAGGCTGCCACTGGTCTCACTGCCGCTCCAGGATGTCAGCGGCATTGCTTATGTGCTCCCGCAGTTCCTGGAGCAGTTCCTGGATGGCGTCGATGGTGGTTACAGCCAGGCGTAGCTCGCCGATCGCCTCCTGATTTATTATCCTGACACTGGAGGACGTGTCCGGTCTGGCTTCTCCTTCTATATATCCAATAAATGAAAGAAGGAAAATACAGTAAGTAGAGCAGGTTTCTATTTTTGACTGAAAGTCTTGAAAAAATATAACCGTAGTATATACCAGTGCTGGCGGCCTCCTCCTGCTCCTCCTCCTGCTCCTCCTCTTCCTCCTCCTGCTCCTCTTGTGCTATACATAAAAAAATTAAATTAAAATACAGTAAACAAAAAATGTTTCTGTTTTTTTTTTTTTTTTTTTTATATTCAAAATTTTTTATTTAATAAAAAGGTCAGCAGGACATAAATGATAAATGGCCTCGCAGGGCCACATTAAGTCATCGTGAAAACAAAAAGGTTGGCCACACAGGGCCACAGCTTGTTAACTGCACATGCATAAGAAAAAGTCATCAGGAATCTTAAGTTGACAAATGACAGTGCGCGTAAGAAGTATTGTAATCAGCGAAAATCATCTAATACAGCAAGCAATAAACATCCCCAGATAGGGGGGTCTCAGCGAGAAAATATGAAAGAAGAGGGGAAGGGTAGCACAAAAATTTAGGTAATCCCCGGCCGGGGATCATCAGCAACAAAGTGGTCAAGGAACTTTATAAAAGGGGGAAGGGATCAGAAAATATGAAAAAAAAAAAAAAAAAAAAAGCGGAAGTTGAGTAAGGTGGGGAAAAATATGGCAAAAGACCAAAAATGTGCCGACCCTGGCAGAATCCCGAGTGGCCGAAGCCCACGGGAGAAGGCCATGAGGGGGTGAAAGGCACTAGGCCCGGGTACCTGGGGAGGTAAGCTACGTCCCTCAGGATATCCCGAAAACGCCAACTAAACAAAAATGGGGGGGGGGGAAGAGAAAGGAAAAAGGGGGAGGAGAGAGACAACAGGGAAAACAACATGTCATATAAAATAGCAAAATCAGCTGCATGAAATTCCTTGAAAAAAGAATAAAACAAATAATCATAGGGCAAAAAAAAAGAGTGAGGGGGGGGGACGCAAAAACTCTGCAAGTGACCCAGTCATCAATAAAGTCCACAAAGCATGAAAACCTAGGGACAGGTTTAGGGGGGGTGAAGGGGGGGAAAAACAAGGCTCAGCTGGTAAAACTAAAATCATCTGAAGGGGAAAAAAAAAAAAAAAAAAAACCCTTCAACATAAAGAAAATAAAAGTTCATGCTACGAAATTCCATGAATACAGCAGGAAGTGTCTCAGGTAGGCAAAAGCTTATCCCCAGCCGGGAAACAGCAAACTGAAAAGTCCTCTCAATCAGCCGAATGAAGAGGCGGAAAGTCCACAAACTAAGGACTCCCACTGTGACAGGCGAGGGGGGCGCTCAGCCAGCATCCCGAAATGGCAGCAGGTGCAACCCAGGCAGGGCGACGCACATCAGGTCATGCCAGGCAGAAGACCCAAGCCCGAAATGAGACAACATGGCCGGCAGACCAGGTATGCCCTCCGCCCAGTTACCAGCATCAACACCGTGAGGTATAGCCACGGGTGTCATCTCAAGCAGGCAATACGCAGGGTTCTCCCGAGCTGTCTGCTCGACCAGTAGACTCCGGAGCATTCTATCCATGGCCGGAGTGTCTCCGCGGGACCAAGGTCGAATCTGCGTCTCCCCTGCAGAAAGTCCCGCGCAGCACTGTAGCTCCTCCGCCGCAGACCCCGTGGAGATGTCCGGCTTCTCCAGGACAGAGACCACCAACGCGGCCCCCATTCCAACGGGTGCCATCAGTTCTCGTTCCAGGGTTATTTTCCGTGGTGGATGGTCGATCTGCATCGAGACATCCATGGCCCCCGCTCTGAATTTCCTTCCATCGTCGGCCGCCTGTTCCCCGACAGCAGGTATAGGCGAGTTATCTTCCGATATGCATGGGCAAGATGTCAGTGGCTTCCTGAATCCCCGCAGGACGGCCACCATCTGGCGCAAAGTCCCCCTTGTAAGAGGGCTCTTGTCGTCCCCCTCCAGCAACGTTAGACAGGCCTCAAGGCCGTCAAGCACATCCATTTTCCCTGCAGCGTGGGGAGGAGGAACGACCGAGCCCCCAGACTCACCAGCCTCATCCCTCTGCAGCGTTCCGCCCCGAGCGGTGAACCGGAGATGGGGGCCCTCCATCCCCACGTCACGCACCCGGGGCCCAGCAAGTAAGACATCCACAGGAGGGCACAACAAGGAGGCGGTAGAAGCCAGGGGGTAGGCCCCAAGATGGCCGCCGGCAACGATATCCATCCCGGCAATCGTCGGTCTCAAGTCCGGTGGGGGGGGCAAAACAGGCCCCCGGACAATACACCCCGATGGCCAGCTACTCAGGGCTCCCAACAGGCAATTTCCAGCAGCAAAAAGGTGTCTTAAAAGATCCCTTAGAGAGAGGACGGGTCGGAGCTCCACAGACACGCGTCCTCTCTCCTCAGCAGCCGGCCACGCCCCCCATGTTTCTGTTTTTGACCAAAAGTCGTTGCAAAATAAAACAGTATATACCAGCGCTGGTGGTCGCCCGTGGCTCCTCCTCCACTGTGGCACTGGTGCCCGCCGGGGCAGATGCTGCCTTCTTCCTGTCTTCTGCCAAATCCAAAAAATAACACGTAAATAATGCTGGAAAGAAGGGTATATCTATACAATATATTGCCGAAAGTATTGCGACACCCCTCCACTACCCACTAGCACTACCAGCTTGACACACCACTACTCCCATCTCATAGTTCTAAAGTCACAAAATATTTATTATTTCCTCTGCACATAGACATATATTACCGGTCAATTATATATTTTTTTCAGAAGTAAACATAACGTTTATTCAATAAAAACTATTATTTGTGTTGTGTGCATACAAAACGCATTGTGCGTCTGCTTTTAGTTATTTTATAGATGCCTCAGCCTCCGTTTCACTTTCAGTTTCTGCTAATAAAACTGGATATTGCAGAAACAACAGAAATCCGCCATTTTGTTTTGAAATTTGCATCTAAAGCGTTCAATAATGACACTGCTGCAGCAAACTGAATTGCTGCGCTGCAACAATTCAGCAGCTGCTGAGGATGTATTGAAGGCGGCTCTGTTTGGATGCACTTTCAGGACAACTGCATGTCCCATCCTACCACTTAGCAGAGACGCAGAGATTTTTGTTGATGCGCAGGTGGGAGCCAATATTGGGCAAGCTGCGGGTCATCTCGTATGCATCACTCAATCACAACAACCCCCCCCAGCACACTACACTACACACAGTGCCAAAAGAAATCCAGCATTGTAACTTCATCTACATACATCAAATGTCACAATTTTCACGAATACGTAAAATCACAAAAAGGAAGAGCTATGGCAAAAATGCATGTATGACGAGTCGTGAAAACGCAAAGCTATACACAATCACATTGCATGAAAAAAGGACTAGATAAATCAACGTATTTCTGTGCACATTAGCACATGCAAGCACATTATTATTATTATACAGGATTTATATAGCGCCAACAGTTTGCGCAGCGCTTTACAATATAACATGACACTTACGTTTGGCTATGACACACCGGATGTGCCTCAGCTGCTCCTGCTCGCGCGTCTTGAGGTCGGACCAGCGTTTTCGGAGCTGGTCCTTCGTCCGGTCTTTCCCAAATAATTCTGCGATGGGGGTGCGTAGCTTATCTAGGATATGGTTCTTGCGCGCGTTATTCTTTCTGCCGTAAGGGCCCTTACGGCAGTCATAATCTTTAAGATCAAAGATGCGGACCAGCTCCAGCATCTCGTCAAATGCCATGTTGCTGGCCCGCTTCTTCCTGTGTGTCTCTGGGGTGGAAGCAGATGAGGAGGTGTCCGAATGGGACTCTCTGTCTCTTCCTTCAGCCATGATAAAGAATTTCTATATTTTTTGGCAATTGTCAAAACTCTCTACAAAAATGGCTCAATAAAGTTACAACATCCGCGCGCGCATGCGCGACCCACGGACGAATCGGATCCGACCAGATTACGAATTTTCGTATCGACAGAATTATCGGATCATTGGAAACAAAAAAAAAAGTGATATAACCGGTAATAGTTAAATATACGATGTCCAGAATTACCGAAATGGAACCGAAATCACGAATGGAACCGAAATCATGAATAGAGCGAAAATAAATTTCGATTTGACACATTTCAAGTCCATTCGAAAATTCCGAAAATATTTCGTTTCGGCTTGGAAAACTTTTCGGATCTGCCGTTTTCGGATCTAAAAATTTTCGGAAAATCGGCCGCATCCGAAATTCCGAAACGCACATCCCTAGTAATTTTGCCTGTGTCTGTCTGAAGATTGCTGTGCCTTTATAGTTAAAGTGCTCACTCTAGTAAATGACTGACGGTCAATTTTAAGAATCACGCACATGAATAGTGGGTGTTTTAGCACCAAATAGCACTCCAAAATCGATACATTTTAATGAGCTGCAGTCATTTTTGTACTGAACAGGCCGGAAGCATACGAAGCAACCTGTGATAAAACGGCCGCCCCAATGTTTATTTGCAAGTATTTTGCTTTACAGTTTATTGTCTCTGTATATAGTGTTGTGTGATGTGCTATGCTGTTGTCAAAGTGTGTATCTGTATGTTACAGTTATAAGTTGTTGTTCGAGAGAGAGACTAATTAGGATTGAGCAAGGTTTAAGAATTATCCCTGTATTACATAAGAAGTGAAAGGGAGGGAGTTCCTTTTGTTCTATGGGATCAGGCATGGGGGCTTTTTTGCTTGAGCTGAAGCATGGCCGATTTGTGATTGGATGCAATAGGGAGAGGAACAATGGGAGGGGGGGGAGTATAAAAGACAAGGCGTGGGGGCAGTTGTGTATTGCTGTTAATTTTCTTTTACTCCCACCCAACCCACCCTGTTTGTTTCTCTTTCACAGATGCTGGTTCTCTACAACAACGGAAAGGTCACGCAGCAGAAGCACCATGGATAGGGGCAATGCAGTGGTGATTTCACCACTCATACAAGACCGCCCGTGGTTTCCCATATGGAAATATGCCATGTTGCATGAACCCGGTTCATGGTTTATACGGCCATGTCTGGGGGATTGTCTAAATATGGACATGGTTAGTCTACCTTTTCCATCAAGTGATACACCATGTTACATGAAGCCAGCCTGTGGTTTTTGAATGGCCAGGGTTGGGGGATTGTTCTTTGATTAAAAGCATGGTTTAGAGCAATTATTATCGATCGGATAGTATCCCAAGTAGCTTGAAGCCAGTTGGTGGTTTTTTTACGGCCACAACTCGGTGGATTGCACTTAAATTGGGTACTTTACCATGTGGCAGGAAGCCAGCTGGGGGTTTGAACGGCCACAGCTGGGGGATTGCGCTTTAAGATGGACATGGTTTAGGTTAGGGAGGAGCGGTGAAATAGGCGGCCTGGCACGTGGAGGGCGATAGTGGGGGGAGGGTCTGCAGGGTACGGGGTGAGTTGTGGTTTCATACGGCCAGGCTCAGGTGCCTTCCTGGTTTGCAGATCCTCTCGGCCTGCTATCTGCCATAAAAATACACTGAGCAGACGTGTGGTCATCCTGCTTAGCCACGTGGGGCGCTATTTCTGGGCAATGCTTGTGGTGCATTGCAGTTGCCAGTGTTATCTGGCTGCCAGTGTTATCTGGTGTAGCGTATTTGGCATACGAGGATCGATAATAATAATTCTGCCTTAGAGGCAAAGAATTTGGCCTTAAGTAATAAAAGACGTGACCTTTTCTAAATGCCAATACTTTGTTGTGTTTTCATTTACGGGAAAAGGGAGGGGGAGGGGGGGTAGTTGGTATTAAGAAGGTAACTTACATGGGAGAAGTTGTAAGAAGAGAATAGGGGTATAATTCTTAATATTTGGCACTCATTAAACAGTAGGAGAGGCCCCTTGCTCAAGAGCTTGCACTCTAACATCTTGGGGTTCCCTAAGCACACTGTTTAGAGAAGGAAGGGTAAACATTCCCTTGTGATAACTGTTATTTCTATTGTCCAGTGGCTGGAGCCTGTTGTTATCTGTAATGTATTCTGGAAGGGAGGGGGTTGTCTCACCTGGGTGTATGTGAAATAAATAAAGTAAATAATTATTTCAGAACGCTAACTTTGTCTTTATTGAGGGAGAGGAGAGACTTATCTCCGAAATGGAGGAAACATGAGCAACAACTCCATCATCTTTCCCACTCGTACCATCATCATAAGAAAGCCTGGGAGTGGATAAGTATTAAGTGTATTAATTCTGTGAATTTGTCGCTATGTTGATAATATGCTATATGCGTGTGTGTAATCTATTTGGTTAAATACGCACTAATTTACCCGTTACAGTGATTTGCATTTTAGCTAGAATATGCTCGTTGATATTTGCTTCACTTTGTAATACTTGATCAAACCTTATTATTTGTATAGTCTGTATGATCTTATAAACATAGGTAGTCAGTGACCGCATGGCTGGCAGCCATCTTAAACCTCAAAAAGTCACATGGTCTGCTGTCAATGAGGAAGTGCGGCAGCAGTAACTGAATAATCTGCTTAAATTTACATTTGCGCAACTAAATTAATCCAGATGGTTTCTGCCAGACTTATGAATATAACAATTACTAACCAAATACACATCTAAATGTGTCTGTTATAATTTCTGAAGAGGCTTATCAACTAAACAGTGATTTTGTATGTTAGCAAATGCTGTTTCACTATTTTGGGTAGGTTGACTTAACTTCGGGCCTATAGATTAATATACTAAGCAAGAAACCGTTTCATTGGTAGACGTGGGTTAAAGACGTGGGTTAAAGACTTGGTAAAGGATTCCAGAGCTGGCGAGCCTTTAAGATGGAGGATAAGGAGAATGGAGTAAGGGTTTTTTTTTTATGGAAGGCTTCAAGATACTGATTAGGGGTGAAGCAAAGGGGGGTAGGAAAGTAAAGCCGTTGAAATCGGCATATGAACTGCCAGAAATATTGAGAGAAAAGTGGGGGAAGGAGGTGCTGTTAGGTAGAATGGCTGGTCCTTTAGAGAAGTCCCCATTTAGCTTAACCCAGAGGGCATTCGAGGAACGAGGCTGTAACGTAGGGGTTCCTGTCCACGGGCAGACTGTTCCCCTTGAAGTCAGTATTCCGCAGAAGTACTGCTTATGGCCCAACTCAAAATGGAGACTGCATTGATTTACATTGTGCAAGGGACACACACACAGAGAGGAAAGGTGCAGAGACAATGTAATCACATCCAGCTAGGAACAATGCATCAGATAATCATGAGCTGGGCGACCTTGGTTGCTGGGGGGGCGAGGGGCTGACAGAAGCATGTGAAAACAAAGGGAATCCATTACTTAGAGGGGGGAGGGTATATTACACAAAGACTGGAGCGTAATACAGAGGTTAAGTGGAGGTATGCCCGGTGTTATGTAAGAGGTTATTTGGAGGCGGCTCCTGCAAACGGCCATATGTTTTTTTTTTTTGAGGCATGAGGATGGAACCAATTTTGTCCAGGTTGCAATTCAAAGCGGCTGTGGAAAAGGCTGTAACATTGCTGGGATGGAAAGAAACATAGAAAATGTCGGCAGATAAGAACCTTTTGGCCCATCTAGTCTGCCCAATTACATGGATACTTTACCTGGATTTATCTTTTGTTTAGGATAGCCTTATGCCTATCCCATGCCTGTTTAAATTCAATCACTGTTTTGGCCTCTACCACTTCTGCTGGAAGGCTGTTCCATGTATCCACCACCCTCTCAGTAAAATAATGCTTCCTGATGTTACTTTTAAACCTTTGCCCCTCTAATCTAAGACTATGTCCTCTTGTTTTGCTACTTTGTTTCCTTTTAAATATACGCCCTTCCTCTACCTTGTGGATTCCCTTTACGTATTTAAATGTTTCTATCATATCTCATCTGTCTCGTCTTTTTTCCAAGCTATACATGTTAACATCATTAAGCCTTTCCTGGTAACTTTTCTCCTTCAAGCCATACACCATTTTAGTAGCCCTTCTCTGAACTCTCTCTAAGGTGTCTATATCCTTATGGAGATATGGTCTCCAGTACTGCACACAGTACTCCAAGCGTGGTCTCACCAGTGCTCTGTACAGTGGCATGAGCTCTTCCCTTTTCCTACTGCTAATACCTCTCCCTACACAACCAAGCAGTCTGCCAGCATTTCCTGCTGCTCTATTACTTTGACTACTTACCCTTAGATCCTCTGCAATAATAACCCCTAAATCCCAACCCTCAGATGTTGAGGTTAGGACTGTATCAAATATTCTATATTCAATCTAGGAGAAGGTGGGGGAAGCCAGATATAATGATAGTGTATTTAGGGGGTAACGACATAGGGGATATTCTGTTTTTGGGGAAAAAAATAAATAAATTAATAAACCTTCATTTCTCTGGCAGACCGCGAGCAGTTAGGATTAAACAGCGATGGGGAAAGGGAATTTGTTTAAAGGGCACCTGTCTTAGCATGCTAGCTGGTATTTCATAATTTACTAAGTTAGAGAGGAGAGGGTTGTGAATAAGCGGGGGTAGGTATATAACCCTGATTCAATTTACAGTCGCGATAAAAAGTTGGTATGTGTTTGAACGTTAATATTCTGTTTTTGGGTTTTTTCTTTCAGAGCGGGCGAAGAGAGTATGGATCCTGGGACACTCCTATGTGCACTGGGCGGCTGTTCACGCTGTGGGCACAACGATGGGAGTGAACCTAGGGTTCAGCCTCACTAAAGCGGGCATTAGGTGGATAGGAAGGAGGGGTATGGGGTGGGCGCAGTTTTTAGGGGTAGCACAGGAATCTAGGAGAAGGTGGGGGAAGCCAGATATAATGATAGTGCATTTAGGGGGTAACGACATAGGGGCTATGACAACGATATATTTGCAGAATAGGGTCCGGGAAACACTTAGGTGGTTCAGGAAGGAATGGCCGGATGTTCAGATAGTGTGGTCTAACGTAATTGCTATATTAGTGTGGAGGAACTGCAGGGTGCAGGATACATCGGGAGAAAGACGCTATACCAGGCAGCGAAAAAGATTATGCTGGAGATGGGAGGAAAGGTTTTGGAGCATCAGAACATAGTGACAATGCAGGAGGAATTGTTTTGGAATGACGGGGTCCATTTGTCCAAGGTGAGGAACAACCTTTTCGGGGGCAACATTGAAGGGCTGATAAAGACTCTTGTGTAAGGTAAGTGAAAAGGTCACGGTCTTTTATTGGTGGCGGAAAAAAAGGGTCCTCATTTTTGGTGGCGGTGAAATATGCGGCCCTGGCACGTGGAGAGGCGATAGAGGGGGAGGATCTGGGGGTCTGTGTGGGGGTTTGTGCGGCCAAACACAGGTGCCTCCTGGTTTGAAGATCCTCCCGGGCCTGCTATCTGCTATAAAGAGAGCAGCGTGTGGTCGCGCTAGCTTAGCCACGTGGGGCCGGCCGCTATTTCTGGGCAATGCTGGTGGTAGGCTTGTGCACCGATTATTTTTTCGGTTCGATTCGGTTCGATTTTTCAGATTTTTAAACTTTTTGATTCGGCTCGTTTCGACCGATTTCTGTTTCGATTCGGTTCGGCTCGATTCGTTTTTCGTGTAAATTTTTTTCGAAATATCGACATTTTTCGTATTTTCGTGTCACTTTGCTCGGTTTTTGTATCGACTTTTCGTAATTTCGGAAATTTTCGTTTTTCCGAATTGTACATGTTTTCGGAATTTCGACCGTTTTTCGTATTTTCGTGTCACTTTGCTCGTTTTTTGTATCGACTTTTCGTAATTTCGGAAATTTTTGTTTTTTCGGCATGTCTGTTCTCCTCGTTTCAAAGCAATAAATTTCGATTTGACACATATCAAGTCCATTCGAAAATTCCGAAAATATTTCGTTTCGGCTCGGAAAACTTTTCGGATCTGCCATTTTCGGATCTAAAAATTTTCGGAAATTCGGCCGCATCAGAAAACACGAATCGGGAAATTTCGTGAAAATTCCGAAATTCCGAAACCCGAAACGCACATCCCTAGCTGGTGGTTCATTGCGGTTGCCAGTGTTATCTGGCTGGATATATGTTACCTATTCCAAGAAAGCGAGGATCGCTGTTAATTCTGCCACAAAGGCAATGGTTTTTTGGCCTTGATTATAAATAAAAGACGTGACCTTTTCTAACCGCCAATACTTTTGTCATGTGTTTTTATTTATGGGGAGAGCGGGGGCAGGGGTGGGGGGGATGGTTTGGGGGGTTGAAGGGAAGTAAAGGTAATTTAAGAGAAAGGTAATGGTGGAAGAGAAATAAGGGTAAAATGCTTAAACCTGGCCCCAACCTGTTACAGCGTCTGTCCCTGTCCCTAGAAAAGCAGTTCTGCAGCAGCTTTCCTTTTCTCACAACCCCTAGCCTTAAGAAACTATATGTTCTTTTTAAATATTTATTAAAAGTTAAGTTTATTTCCACATCATGTGAATGTGCTTTCCATCTTTTCTATATCAGACTGTGCACTCGTCATAATAGACCAGGCATTGGGCTGCCTCTACTTAAGAGTGAAATCTATCCTGGGGTGGGGGGCGTGTCTGGACTCTGAGGAGAGCGGTCGCCATCTCTCTGAGCTCTGCCCTGCTGCACGGGATTCCTGGTGTGTCTGTCCTCCCTGCTGCAAGTACTGGGCACCCTCTCCTCTGATTGCTGTGAGCCCCGGGATCCCGCTGGTGCAGTCCGGAGGTCACAGCTATGAACCGTGAGTGATTGGGTGCACTTTCTCTCCTGTGGTGACGGCCATCTTGCGGCCTGTACGACGCGGCTTCATCCTGTGACCCAGTCCCTGCAGTAATGGGGAAAAAGATCAAGGAGGACGGGGGCCCTCGTCTTCCAGACACCCGGCAGTCACTGGAAATGAGTCGGGCTGGCATGAAAAGGTGGTGGCGAGGCACTTCGGAGGAAACCTCCCACCCTGCATCTGCTTCCACAGTTGTGGTTCAGGACGATGTGCCACTGCAGAGCGCTGCACAGCCATTGACGGAGGCAGCACTCTGACAGGTCATGGAGGAGTTCCGCAGCCTCTCGCGCCGAGATCTGCAAGAGGTCCGTTCTGCTGTAGAGACCCTCCAGGCCAGGATCGAGGTGGTTGATACCCAAGCTTCAGAGGTAGAGAAGGCGCAGATGGCGACAGATGCTCGTGTTGCAGACCTCCAGCGACAGGTTGTTCGGCTTGGATCAGCGGTGATGGCCCTTGAGTCCAGACACAGACGGAGTAATCTGCGGCTCAGGGGGATACCTGAAAATGTTACCGGTGAGGAGCTCCTCCAGTATACCGAGGGCCTAGTGACACACCTCCTGCCGACCTCCTGAGAATTTAGCTGGCCCACTGGAATTGTCGGCCACACGCCTCTGGAAGGTGGCCTGCAGAAGCCCCCCTGAGATGTTCTCCTGGTGACACGGGATGGGTTAACTCAGTCCCGGATTCTGACGGCGGTTGGTCCTACTTTTCAAGTCACCTATTCCTTCAGTGACCTCCCAGTCTTCCGAGACCTGCCATTTCTGATGCTTGTGGCCCGCATATGTTATAAGGGGATAACCGCTTTGCTTCGCCATCATGGTGTCCGATATAGATGGGGTCTTCTGGCTCTCTTCTTGTGTTCTCTGCTGGGGAGACCCTCATGGCGATAACCCTGGATGAAGCGCAAGCTCTTGTGTCTCGGCTGGGTCTTGTGGCTGCGCCGTTGGTGTCTCTGGAGATCAACCACGGGACCCTGGTTGATTGATGAGCTTTTCCAGACATTTTTCGCTGTTTTTCCTATTGCGTAGTCTTATGACACTCTTCTTGTGACTTTTATTTTCCCTGATGGACTCTACCTGTGGTTCCATATGGCTATTCTGATAATGACCCACCCCCACCACGCAGTTTTACCCCCCTTGTTTGCGACTTCCTGAGCATTTGGGCCCTTTCCTCACCCCCCTTTTTTATATATGGGACACGGGGTAGCAACTTGGGCGAGTCGTTAGTTAGGGCGGCTACCTAGGCTCTGGTCGTCCTCCTGGCCCCAGGTCTCCCAGCCCAGTGGCCTCTACCATGGCCCCCGGTTTTCTTCGGGTTGCTGGGGTGAGCTGGGTGTGCCACAATCCCCGGGCAGTCCCATACTTGCCCCACGCCGACCCCCTTTTTTTTCATTGGTTTTCTTTTCTTGGATTGGTTATCCCGAATTGTGCCTGTTTAGACTCATTCCCCCATCCATGCCTACCTACTCCCTTCTGATGTATATTTCTGTGCTTTTCTCTGCTTGGCCTTGTATGGCCATTAGTTTCTGGTGGATACTTTGTTCTGCAAGCATGCTTTCAAAATAAAATAAAATAACAAAAAGGAAATCTATCCTGGGGTATCTTATAATCAATTTTTTGTTGTTAGTATAGGATGCGCAAAGTAAGTAAGCTCCTAACGGATTACTAACAGGGGTAGCGTCAGGAATGTAATATGGGTGGCATGTGTTAAACACACTTATTTTGGTGCTAACGCTTATATTTCAAGGCGTTAACGTTAGCAGCAACTATGGGATAGTGTCCTCTGTATCCTGCTGTGTTATGTCACTTAACAGTTTATGCTAGAACCTGTGAAATAAAAATGTTTACACTCTCCTGCAGGAATTGTAACGTTAATGACCGTGCCTCTCGTTTCCATTACAGGTGTCATGCCTATGAGCTTCATCTCCACATGCTCCGAGCCGCACTGACTGGAAGTCTTTTGCTGGCCATGGTTCTCTCTGTACATCTGTCCTGGACGTACATCCCTTGAGATGCAGTTTCGATAATGAACTGCCATGTATTGGACATGAGACATGTAAGATACTGTGGTACGTCACACAGACCTCCAGCAAGTGTGGCAGCACTGGAAGAACGAAAAGAATCACTTTATGATAGTGGTGAGTGATGTCTAGATATGTGTCTCCCAGCAGCTGGGTGCCCGTGTTACCAACCTGCAGGGACTCTTTTTGTTATTGGAGGCACTGCTGAGATACTCTGTACACCTCAGTGGAATAATAACATTTTCATGGTATCAATAGATGATGGAAGGAGTTCATGCATTAATGATTGTTCCATGCACCAGGACACACCTATATAGACACATGTAAGAAAAATAAACATTTTTGAAAGTCCAGAGATGACGAAAATTAAAAACAACCAGAATCCCAATAAAACACCTCCCTACAACCAGGGCCGGAAATGCACCTCAGGAGCCTGTAGGCACAGAAATGTGGAGCGCCCCTACCCCCTCAAAACTGTAACTGTTTTTCTCTGTGCTCAAATCAAAAGAAGAGACAGAATCTGTTGCCTTAGTTGAATTAGTTAGTTAAAGTATTTATAAAGCGTCAATAAATTCCTTAGTGCTGTACAATGGGAGAAACAGAATAACAACTATACATATGTGTTACACACACGGAACAGAAGGAGGAAGGACCTTTCTCGAGAGCTTACAAACTAAGAGGAGAGGGGAGACACATTAGGTGAGGATGAATAGGGTATTTGAAGTAATATGTTGCATGAGGACTGTATGGGAAGACGGAGCAGGAAATTACAGTGGGGGTTCATGGAGTGAGCTGATAGACTTCTCTATAGCAATGTGTTTTCAGAGACTTCTTGAAGGACTGGAGAGACGGGTGAGTCTGATGTTGCGGGGGAGGGAGTTCCATTGAAAGGGTGCAGCTCGGGAGAAGTCTTGAAGCCGAGTCTGGCATAGGCGTTCATTACAGACTGCAGAGGCAGAATCTGGAATCTCTTAAGGCCAGAGAGAAGTAGGTTACAGTAGTCAAGGCGGGTGATAATAAGAGCTTGGATGATCATTTTAGTAGAGTCTGGATTAAGAAAGGGACAGATGTGTGCAATGTTTTTTAGGTGGAAGTAGCAAGATTTGGTTAAAGACTGAATGTGAGGAGTAAAGGATAGTTTGGAGTCCAAGAGGACCCTGAGGCAATGGAGCTTGAGAGGTAGAAGTAATGGTGGCACCATTCACCTGAAGAGAAATTGGCGCAGGAATGGAGGTTTTAAAGGGAGGGAAGATGAGAAGTTCAGTTTTAGAGAGGTTAAGATTTAGGAAATGGGAAGTCATCCAGTCGGAGACAGACGATAGGCCGGCAGTAACACGGTCCAACACCGGAGGAGAGATATCAAGAGAGGAAAGGTAGATTGTCCGCATGGGCAGGTTAGCATATATATATCACATTCCTGGAGAAGCAAGTCATAACTTCCCTAATTTTGATTTTCTCACCATTTCTTTCTATTTCTGTGGTTGTATGTTTCTTGCCTTTGGTATTTCTACAATTCAGGCAACTACCACACTGATGAAAACCTGCTCTTATTCCAAAGTGGTTCATTGGTCCTTTCTTTCCTGGCTTATATCTAAATTTCATTTTCAAGTTCTTGGCCCCTCTGCAGATAATCCGTGGTACCGTGGGCAGAATTTCCCTCAACATAGGGTCCTTACATAAAATTGGCCGATATTTTTTGATACTTCTCCTAATTTCTTAAAGGGATTAAACGAGAAGATGTAAGGAACATCCGCCATAATTCCTCCTTTTACTGTAGCCTTCTTCAATAGATCCTATCTATTCATAGTTCTAACAACCATTCTGGTATCTTCCAAGATATCTTTCTTATAGCCCTTATCCATGAACTCCGAACAGAGTCTAAGTGATTGAGTGTCGTATTCAGATAAGTCTGTACAATTCCTTTTCATTCACATAAATTGTCTTTTCGGGACAATATCCTACCATTGGGATAGATGGCAACTTGTACGTTCGATGAAGCTATTGCAGTCTACATCTTTAAAATGTGACTTAGTCTTGATTATGTTACCTTCAACATAGATCTTCAGATCTATAAAAAATAACTTCTTTATCGTTGGAAGTGGTTGTTCGACTGATTCCCCTATTGTTTTTTTTTTTTTTTTTTTTTTCTTATTCAAGATTTTTATTTTTATAATAGACAAAGGGTCACAGACCAACCAGCAAGATGGCCTCGCAGGGCCAGATGTGACACTCACAGAAAAAGCTCACACAAAGTAAGGGGGGGAAGTGGGGTCACAAGGGAAGCTGCGGAACGTCAAAAAAAAAAATGTGGGAGGGGGGAACAATAACAAGGGGGTACAAAAACTCAGCAGGAGGACTGATCCAGCGATGGTGGTCGCCGAGGGAGCACCAGGGGAAATATAAAAAAAAAAAAAAAAAAAGTGATAATGGACTGCCAAGTATATCATGGCATTCCTGGCTCACCCCGGCAACACTAAGGTAAACGAGGGCCTTGGAAGAGGCCACGAGGCCGGGTAGACCTGGGGCCGAGAGGACGGGCAGGGCCTAGGTAGCCATCCTGACGGCTCGCCCAGGCTTCTTCCCAATGTCCCACATCACAAAAAAAAAAAAAAAAAAAAAGGAAGTGGTGGGGAGTCCCGGTGCTCCCTCCGACACATAACATTAAGCCCAATAAGTCGTCAGGCAGAACTACAATACCATTTAAGAGTGCATGGGGGGGACAACAATTAAAAGACAAATGAGAATCAGTGGTAAAACATCAAGGGGGGTTTTCAGCTAGAGCGCGGTGGGGGGTGTCAGCAGTGGGGGGTTTAGGTCACAGTCCAGAATCAGTAATGTTAGAGGGCAGCAGGGGGGGAGGACATGTCTCAACCAGTGTCTAAACTCAAAGGGACGCACAGGGCACCAACAGAGTCCAGAAACATGGAGTCACACGAGACGCCATCTCCATCAGCTTCAGTGGCCTGAGGCAGCTGCACAGCACCGCAGGGCTCCAGGGTGGGAGGCATGCCAGCAGCCAAGAGGAGAATCCAGTTAGGCAGGGAGGCCGTCCCCACGGGAAAATAATCTCTGCCATGGCATAGAATGCGTTGCAGGGCCATCTCCTCTATGGGCCGACCAGAACTCCCTGCAACAACCGGGTCCAGACAGTAAGCGTCGCGGGGTTTTGGCTTCCAAGGAAGCGCCATCATCCGTACCTCAGGTAGCACCGCCGGCCTCCCCCCCTCCACAGCCCCCGATAGTGTCCCAGGATCCGTCTGCAGAACCGCAGCCTCGAACTCGTGTGGCTCCGCACTCGGTCGCCCACTTAAAAGGTGCCCTCCGGCGTCGCCAACATCAGAAATATCCATACGCAGCATCCACATCTCAGCTCTCCAGAGCTCCCGCAGTTCGTCAAGGAGGAGCCGCAGGTCTTCCCTAGTAGCGGGGAGATCATTACCAGGCCGGTGGTCAAACGGCTGTGGGCAGCACCCGGAGTCCCCACCTGGTGCCCCCATCCGGGCAAAAGAGCCTCTCCTCCCGGAGACATCTGTGTCTGGCGGTAAAGTCATCAGGGGTCCAGTAGCTGTGGCGCTGGGCATAGGAAGTAAATCCAAAACTTTAAGAGGCTGCAAAGATGGCCGCCGGAGAGTAGGCCGCATCTGCAGGTCCGAAGTCCGGTATCAGCTCCAACGAGCTCTAAAACACCCAGATCTCGTCTGGAGAATCGGTCCCCACCTTTAAGGCACCAGATCGTCTGGATGGGGCTCACAAAGTTGACAGGGGGACGCTGAAATCCAAAGTATTTCGAGTGTCAGCTAGAGAGCTCAGCGAGCAGCGTCCTCTCCTGTCAGTAGTCAGCTCCGCCCCCCCGATTCCCCTATTGTTATCACCCAGGGTATCAAGAAACTCTTTACGACTCTCTTCTCCACCTCTCCAAATAAAAAATATATCATTGATATATCTGCGATAAGTCACTAAATGTGCCCTCCAAGTAGGTAAGAACGAGTACTCCCAGTAGGCCATAAATAGATTGGCGAAGCTATTGGCGAATCTCGTCCCCATAGCTATACCTGATACTTGCAAATAGAACTCTTCCTGGAACCAGAAGTAATTATGTTCTAAGATCATCCGTTTACCACTAAAATATGAGTCAAAGCAGGGACAGTAACTGGTAGGACAGGCCGAATAAGGTGTGAGGGGATGGAATCAAGTGGACAGGTGGTCGGGTAGGAGGACATAAGAAGTACTGTTACATCCTCCTCTGAGACTGTAGAAAATGAAGACCTAGTAGAAGAGGGGGCAGGGAGTCAGTGGGGTAGAAGGGTTAAAGGAGGAGGGCAGTGAATGCAGCGGCATAGTTTGTTTTATATGTAAAAGCATATATTGCCTCTGCTGTAGAACAGAAAAAAAATATTTTGCTTTTACTTTTTCATTTTTTTTATTTTTACACATTACATTGTCATGTTTGGTATCATAGTAAAGACTAGACTCTGACCTTTCCAATGACACCTCACTTAACCTTGTGTGCTGTACAATTCAGGGATGCAGGTTCCAAAGTCCCCCTGTCCCTCCCCCGCGCGCCACGGTCTAAGTTTTGACTTAAACAATGCGTTGCTTCACCAGATACACACTTACTGGCAGTATGGTAAATGAGGTGAGTTAGTGCAGCATCACTGTTCACTTTATAATTGTAAACTGAATAATAATGCCGTGTTGAGCAATGAGAAAAATATTATTTTAATAGATATTTATTTTTACATAAATCTAACCTGGTTATGGATGATATCACTGGAAAGGAATAAACTGACCTTTCCAATGATACCTCATATGTCCCTCTAGCCCTTAGGGCTCCAGAGATACAAATTATTGCAAATTGTAAAAAAAAAAAAAATCTTTTACACACAGAGCGAGGCGCCCCCTTGTGGTAGGCGCCTGTAGGCACATGCCTACTGTGCCTAATGGGAAATCCGGCCCTGCTTACAACAGAGGTAAGCAAATACATCACTGATGTAATTACCTTTATTCAATAAACGTGAAGATATGTGTGTTGTAACACTGGTCCAGGCAAAGCAACAGAAACAATAGTATATTTTCCTTATGGCTTGCACCTTGTTACATTTATGGGAAATGTTTTATTTATTTGCACAGGTTTCCTGCTATCAGGGAGGATACGGTTTATTTTTATGTTCGTTTACTTAAATAAAATAAATTTTCCTGTATTTTACAAAATTGGCTCAGCAGCAGACCACCAGGTTTTTTAAGGTGGTGCATCATGAGATGGTCCATAATCCAATGTTTCTGCTGAAATTCCTCGCTAACACAATTCGTAATTCCTGCCCATGAGCTATTTATAAATCATGGTGCGAGATCTCTCGTCTTCTACCGGCAACAAAGATGTCCAGAGAGTTGGATTCACTGGATCCACAAACAATGTACGGTGCGCTTTATTTATCATTTAGAAACACCTTTTCCTTGGCATCATAACGCACTCTTCTTACCTAATCATTTTGACGTTTTTTAACCCGTTAGCTTTCGAATTGTAATATGGTGCACCCGCGCTAGGGCCACTTAACCTAACGTTAACGCGCACACAGCTGAGGGGTAACTTTAGCGTTAAGTATGTAATAGGGCCCTTTACGTTTGCTTGGTTTAACAGAAAAAATAATCTGTGCTGACACGCAGGCTTATGTCAGTTGGAAATTGAATGTTCTTTTCAGCATCAAAAAGGTATAAAGGATGTAAAACGCTCAGCTCTCTCTGGGTCAAAAGGTAATGTGCTGGGTATTGCTTTTATACATTGCTTGTTGTTTGATTTGGGTGTTGTTGTTTGATTTGGGTGTTGTTGTTTGATTTGGGTGTTGTTGTTTTTGTCTCTGCAGGGTCACATTCTTTCTGTGTAAACTTTCTATACATCACCACATTAGTTATGTGTATCTTTTTAACAGACGTCATGCTTTGAGATTCCACTTACTGGATTTAGATGAGGTGAGGCCAGTGTCCTCTTCGGAAAGGATGAGGAGTTTGGTAAAGTGAAGCCGGCAGCATACTCTCCTGTGCAGAGCACCAAGACGTGCGAGCGGCCTGATAACCAAGAACATTTCTTGGATGGGGATGTGAGTGACTTTATAAAGATTATCATGTTACCAACAAGCTGATTCTTTATTGAAATTTAAAGTTTTTGTATTTATTTAAACATTTCTCTATATGGAAAGACATTTGATGTTCTACTGGATCAAAGGAAGTGGTTAATATTTTATTACCTCCTACCCAGGCAAAGCCAGGAAGCCCGGGCAAAGGTCTGGTGAACACGGTGTGACGGAGAGAAGGTACACTGAGTACCTCTTCCATATAACCGTCGCCTGAGCAATATTCCCAACAGTTCCCTCAAAGCTTTGACCACAGCCGAAAGAATGAAGCTCACCGTTTGAAGTCAAACAACAGAATGCCAGTTTATTCCCAGAAACACAGATACAGTCAACCCCCCACCCTCATTTACATACAATAAAGCAGATAACTGCGCAGGACCTTCAAACAAGGGACAATGTAATTTCCCAGGAGAATGGGGGAGGGAGAGGGCAGAGTAGACGAGGGATTTCTTATAGAGAGAATTTACACAATAGAGAGGTCACACTATACAGGGAAGGGTTAGATAATTGAGGGAATGTACGCAAAATACACAACAAGCGACTATACAATAAATGCACAAGGGAATCACACACAGACAGCAGTACTCTTGTGTTTGCGGACGGATGTTTAAGACCGTGAAAAGCGAAATAGTTTTGAAAGGTCCATCAATTCCCCAATAGTCTCTTAAATGGTGGAGGGGCTTCCGTCACAGATGGTATCTCCCGAAGAAATCGGGGCGGTTTCAGGTATGGTCTCTCTTAAACCCAATATAATTCACTGTAAACCTGATTTTGAGCCTGTTTTAGAAACATAGAAAAATGTCGGCAGAACCTTTCGGCCCATCTAGTCTGCCCAATTACATGGATACTTTACCTGGATTTATCTTTTGTTTAGGATAGCCTTATGCCTATCCCATGTTTGCTTAAATTCAATTACTGTTTTGGCCTCTACCACTTCTACTGGAAGACTGTTCCATGTATCCACCACCCTCTCAGTAAAAATAATGCTTCCTGATGTTACTTTTAACCTTTGCCCCTCTAATCTAAGACTATGTCCTCTTGTTTTGCTACTTTGTTTCCTTTTAAATATACTCCCTTCCTCTACCTTGTGGATTCCCTTTACGTATTTAAATGTTTCTATCATATCTCCTCTGTCACGTCTTTTTTCCAAGCTGTACATGTTAAGATCATTAAGCCTTTCCTGGTAACTTTTCTCCTTCAAGCCGTACACCATTTTAGTAGCCCTTCTCTGAACTCTCTCTAAGATGTCTATATCCTTCTGGAGATACGGTCTCCAGTACTGCACACAGTACTCCAAGTGAGGTCTCACCAGTGCTCTGTACAGTGGCATGAGCACTTCCCTTTTCCTACTGCTAATACCTCTCCCTACACAACCAAGCATTCTGCCAGCATTTCCAAGCATTCTGCCAGCATTTCCTGCTGCTCTATTACATTGACTACTTACCTTTAGATCCTCTGAAATAATAACCCCTAAATCCTTTTCCTCAGATGTTGAGGTTAGGACTGTATCAAATATTCTATATTCAGCCCTTGGGTTTTTACGTCCCAGGTGCATTATCTTGCACTTATCCACATTAAAACTCAATTGCCACAGCTCCCACCATTTATTTAGTTTACCTAAATCATTTGTCATTTGGCTGATCCCTCCAGGAACGTCAACCCTGTTGCAAATCTTTGTGTCATCAGCAAAAATACATACTTTTCCATTAATACCTTCTGCAATATCACTAATAAAAATATTAAATAGAATGGGTCCAAGTACTGACCCCTGAGGTACCCCACTGGTAACAAGACCTTGCGCCGAATAAACTCCATTTACCACAACCCTCTGTTGCCTGTCACTCAGACACTGCCTAATCCATTCAACAATATTGGAATCCAAGCTCAAAGATTGCAATTTATTGATAAGTCTTCTATGCGGAACAGTATCAAAAGCCTTACTGAAATCTAAATAAGCAATGTCTACTGCACCACCTGTGTCTATTATTTTTGTTACCCAATCAAAAAAATCAATAAGATTAGTTTGGCATGATCTCCCTGAGGTAAACCCATGTTGTTTCTGATCCTGTAATCTATGTGTTTTTAGATGTTCAACAATCCTTTCCTTTAACATGGTTTCCATTAATTTCCCCACTACTGACGTAAGACTAACTGGCCTATAGTTCCCCGATTCCTCCCTACTACCCTTCTTGTTAATGGGCACAACATTTGCTAATTTCCAGTCTTCTGGGACGACTCCCGTTAGCAAGGATTGGTTAAATAAATCTGTTAACGGTTTTGCTATTACCTCACTGAGCTCTTTTAATAATTTAGGGTGGATCCCATCAGGCCCCATTATATTAGTTTAAAAGTGTTCCTCACATTTATTTTATAATGTTAGGTCGGTTGTTTCAACAGAGAAAACTAAAATGGTAACTATTACACAGAAAACACATCTAAATGTTTTACATTACACAAAGTCTTATTTCATCTTATATTGCAGATGAGTGTCCCCTGTGGAGAAACTAGATTCTTTGAGATCTCCCTGCTGTCCCCTGTATTACTGTAACAAACTGCAAACACATCTTCAGATAATGTGCAAAACGAGTTACCATTAGTTAAAACGCTTAAAAATGATTAAACAAAACATTTTATTTTTCATTTTTATAATCCTCCTTTCATTCCCCGGGAGGTTGAGGAGGTGTTATCCACATTTCTGAGGTTTTTCTCCATGGATGTCCCGCTCCGTGTTGTGCAGGATCACATTGCGCTCTTTCAGACTGAGGAAGTCGTGAGATGTGAAGTTCCTCCGCAATGCGAAGAACCGCTTAGTTACAGGTTTCAGATCCAGTCGAGCTGCAGTTTATTGTGCTGTGTGTCTGTCTGTACATGAAGTGTGTCCCGTCTACAAAGGACATCATTTCTACATCTAACATACGTCTAAAGACGCAGATCTGGACCATTAATACCCAATGCCCAGAGGACGCCTGGAACACGTCCTCTGTACCACGTCATAGTTTCATTGAGACGATTAAGGGATTGATTTGTAGAGCGGCGTTCTTTACCCACAGATGATTCATCCAACAATTTGAGATTTAAACCTGCAGAACAGAGACGGCTCTGACGTGATCAGACGAAGAACTATATGGACTTATTCCAACCCTGGTGTAACCATAACTCCATAGACCGTAACGGCTCGGCTATGTTTACACAAAGGTCGGAAAGAAGACCTGAATCAGGACTGAAAGCTCCAGAATAGACACGCAGGACACATCGTATGGCAGGAGCTTAAGCTGTCATCTTCACTCAGTGAGCGTCTCGTGCACGTTTTAATAAGTACAGGAAGGGTTAAATGGTGGGTGTATTGGTTGAAGGAAAAATAACTGCCAGCTTGAAAGCGAGGCGCTTACACCAATAAATTATGATCATTTCCGGACGAGCGGCGCAAGCAATACTGTGTTATAATCTTCATTTCTGTGTCAAGACGGTCTCCCCGGACGCTGCAACATGAAGCTGCTGCTCTTACTAATGCTCTCTGAGGGTAAGATCCCTGATCTCTCCGTCTTATCACACACATGTCATGTTCTACGGACTCCATGTATCTGGTTTCAGCAACTCTTTACTGACTCGGTGTATCTGGATATAGCGGCTCTTTACTGACTCTGTATCTGGATATAGCGACTCTTTACTGACTCTGTATCTGGATATAGCGGCTCTTTACTGACTCTGTATCTGGATATAGCGGCTCTTTACTGACTCTGTGTATCTGGATATAGCGGCTTTTTACTGACTCTGTATCTGGATATAGCGGCTCTTTACTGACTCTGTATCTGGATATAGCGGCTCTTTACTGACTCTGTATCTGGATATAGCGGCTCTTTACTGACTCTGTATCTGGATATAGCGGCTTTTTACTGACTCTGTGTATCTGGATATAGCGGCTCTTACTGACTCTGTGTATCTGGATATAGCGGCTCTTTACTGACTCTATTTATCCGGATATAGCGGCTCTTACTGACTCTGTATCTGGATATAGCGGCTCTTTACTGACTCTGTATCTGGATATAGCGGCTTTTTACTGACTCTGTGTATCTGGATATAGCGGCTCTTACTGACTCTGTGTATCTGGATATAGCGGCTCTTTACTGACTCTGTGTATCTGGATATAGCGGCTCTTACTGACTCTGTGTATCTGGATATAGCGGCTCATTACTGACTCTGTGTATCTGGATATAGCGGCTCTTACTGACTCTGTGTATCTGGATATAGCGGCTCTTTACTGACTGTGTATCTGAATATAGCGGCTCTTTACTGACTCTGTGTATCTGGATATAGCGGCTCTTACTGACTCTGTGTATCTGGATATAGCGGCTCTTTACTGACTGTGTATCTGAATATAGCGGCTCTTTACTGACTCTGTGTATCTGGATATAGCGGCTCTTACTGACTCTGTATCTGGATATAGCGGCTCTTTACTGACTCTGTATCTGGATATAGCGTCTCTTTACTGACTCTGTATCTGGATATAGCGGCTCTTTACTGACTCTGTGTATCTGGATATAGCGGCTCTTTACTGACTCTGAAAATAGAGTGTTCAAAAAATGTAGAAAGCTGGTGTCTGGCGCTTGCAAAAGTTCGTTCTTTAAATCCAGTCAAAAAATTCAGTCAAAACATTCTAGGTCCGCTTAGCATCTCATCCACAGATTTGATTGAAGACACATGAAAATAAGAAGAAAAGGAGAATATTTTGTGCAGAATCTTAGCACATAATTTAGGTAAGCATGCCAAAAAAGGAATACTCACATTTAGGGGTGCCAGTTGTAACAAATAGGCACCTAAACGTAGGCAAATCAGTGAATTTATATATCAGGGGCACTGATTCCCCTGTGTAGGTAGGACAACCAAAGATCCAGGCGCCGTAGAGATGTACAATAAAAGTACCAAACGGTTTGGAATCAACAGAATACGCTTGAATAGAGTCGGTCAATCACAAGTTTATTAGGAAACTTAGATAAACACCTCAAACGCGTTTCGCTACAAGAGCTTCATCAGTGAGTGTACACGATTACACTCACTGATGAAGCTCTTGTAGCGAAACGCGTTTGAGGTGTTTATCTAAGTTTCCTAATAAACTTGTGATTGACCGACTCTATTCAAGCGTATTCTGTTGATTCCAAACCGTTTGGTACTTTTATTGTACATCTCTACGGCGCCTGGATCTTTGGTTGTCCTACCTACACAGGGGAATCAGTGCCCCTGATATATAAATTCACTGATTTGCCTACGTTTAGGTGCCTATTTGTTACAACTGGCACCCCTAAATGTGAGTATTCCTTTTTTGGCATGCTTACCTAAATTATGTGCTAAGATTCTGCACAAAATATTCTCCTTTTCTTCTTATTTTCATGTGTCTTCAATCAAATCTGTGGATGAGATGCTAAGCGGACCTAGAATGTTTTGACTGAATTTTTTGACTGGATTTAAAGAACGAACTTTTGCAAGCGCCAGACACCAGCTTTCTACATTTTTTGAACACTCTATTTTCAGCGACTTTGGGGATTAGACGCTGGTTCTGTGTGTAAGGCTGCTGCATTTTTTCCTTCAGAGAATCGATTTTATATCCTGTAAAGAACTGATGTCTACTAATTTTATTCTTTCCATCACATATTTATTAATTTGACTGTTTGTATTTATATTTTTTTGTCTATTAATTTTCATTAATGTTTTGCACTATAACACATTTTGGATCATGCACTCTGGATGTCTAATTGGTTTCAATTAAGCTTATTTGTTTCACCCGATTGGGTTTGAGTTGTAATTATTGGTACACATTTAGTAGTCATTAGGACTATTTTAAAGATACTATCAGCACTTTATAGTATTTTATTAGGGGTACTTCAGCATTTTAATTAAATTTATTAGGGGTACTTCAGCACTTTAATTAATTAACTTATTATAGGCGATTTACCCTTTATCTGAGAACGTCATGTCTGACTGTTAGAACACACCATTATCTGCAGTCACGTTGTCACTCTTATTCTTGCATTTTTGCACTTCCACCTTGTACCATTTTACACCGCCCAGGTGCACGTTATTGTATTGTGGTTTCATTACTGTTATTGGAATTCACAGCACTTTTAATTACATTTGCCACTTTTATTGTGCATATTTATTTAATATTATTAACACCACCTTTATAGATTATTGTACACTATATTATGTGTTGAAGAGTGTAATTGCTTCCTAATTAGACGCAGCAGTATGCTCTCTCTGTAGACATTAGTGGCAATCATCATACCTTCACCTTCCAACTGATTAATTTTAATCATCTTCATACACTTAACGAGTGTGTTCAACTATTCTCTGTTGGCTAGTAGAGACATTTAGTGGCGCCACACTCACATTGCATCTCTTTACTGACTCTGTATCTGGATATAGCGGCTCTTACTGACTCTGTATCTGGATATAGCGGCTCTTTACTGACTCTGTATCTGGATATAGCGGCTCTTTACTGACTCTGTGTATCTGGATATAGCGGCTCTTTACTGACTCTGTATCTGGATATAGCGGCTCTTACTGACTCTGTGTATCTGGATATAGCGGCTCTTACTGACTCTGTATCTGGATATAGCGGCTCTTTACTGACTCTGTGTATCTGGATATAGCGGCTCTTTACTGACTCTGTATCTGGATATAGCGGCTCTTACTGACTCTGTATCTGGATATAGCGGCTCTTACTGACTCTGTATCTGGATATAGCGGCTCTTATTGACTCTGTGTATCTGGATATAGCGGCTCTTTACTGACTCTGTGTATCTGGTGTACAGGTCGGCAAGGCTGGGTACTGGATGGCTGATATGTATTACCCCTGTAAGGGTTGCGGTCCCTTTAAGGACAACCACAAGGTTAACCTTTTTCCTCAGGAAGGGGTTTTAAAGGTTGGCAACTCCCAGAGAGGATTGTGGGAGTTGAGGAGGAATCATCAGCTGTAGCTGTGAGTGACTTGCTGTATTGCTGTGCTTTGCTGGAAGTACTCTATTCCTGGGAAAGGATTCCCCCAGACTTGGGACTTTTTAACAAGTCACTGAGACTCACTTGATTTCTGTTTCTTTTGCTGAATACTTTGACTTTTCTTTCCTTTGAATTCGCTGAGGGCAAGCGTGTATGTTATGGAATATATAACTTGAATCGGCGCAAAGAATGCTTTCTGGGGTCCTGGGATCTCACATATATATGAAAGAAATAAACAATAATAGTGTAATACAGTAGGTTTTAAATGTAATTATAGTAATACAGATGATTTCCCACTCACAAGTGTAGAGCCTAGTCACTGGCTCTGAGTGGGTCCAGACATGTGGGTATATTGCCTTCCAACTTCTCAGGTGACCCCCACCTTGTCCAAGATGTTTTGTCCGGGATCCTATGGTGGAAGACATAAACGAGAAAAACTCCTTGCGCAGATCTGTGAGGACTACAGTGTACTATGCTTTAGATTGTACTCACATTTTTCCTCTAGGGTAAGCGCTCATGGGTTTTTTGGTTGTAAGGAAACCCAAAGGAAAACCACCTAGGATCCAGAAAGATGGCACAGCTTCAACAGGAACAGAGATTGAAAAAAATTAAATTTATTTAAAACAAATTTAAAACATGCATGTTGAAAGAGGAAACTAAAGCTGTTTGTTTAATCTAAGACATTAAGCAAGTGCTCTGTGGGCTCCCCAAACATCACACTGGATGTAGTGGCTGTTTACGGGCTCTGTGTATCTATACATTTGAGTAGAGCCGGGCAGCGTTGAAGATCATCCTTTAATGGATATTCAGTCATAGCTCAGAGCATGAGAACTAGCCTTCATTTTTTTCTTTTTTTACATGTATACATTTTTAGTTCTTTAAACTTTTTCAGCTTTATTTCACAGCTTGTTTATATTAAATAATTTTAGTAAACTTGAGAGAATTGTAGAAAGATTTCGCACATAGTGAACTAGATCTCCTGCTGTATAAATAGCCACTGTATTACTATATAGACTCTTTTAGATTGTGCCATTTTCTTTGTGGTGACTGCCAAATCAGGGCACTATTAAATTCTTCGCGCAAATGTTAACGCATGCACAAAAACGCATTAACGCGAGGGGCAAAACCCTTTGTGCTGAACGTCGTATTACAATGTATGTGCAAAAAATGCGCCTTAACGTCTACCGCGGTTGAACCTGCGCAAACCCTGCATGAGCGTAATGTACTGCGCGCGTCCTATACTTAACATTGTGAGCGCAAATGCTTTTTCTGCGCTGGTATGCGGATGGTATTACAATCTATGTTCAAAATTTAACGCACAGCGTTTGCGCGCATAATTTTAACGTCTTTGAAAAGCTGGTGGTAACAGCAAATCTGAACAACCTGGCCGAACCGAACTGCGGAGGCACAACGGAGAATGTTAATGCGCACAGAGTGCGCTGCGTCCGCATAGCGGCCTGTGTGGGTGAAGAGAGGAGAGGAGACGCTGCAGATTTCCAACCTACAACACACCCAGAATCCAGAGGTTTCATGGTGTGGCTTTAGTGTACCTGTGGAGCTGCTGCCATGGACGTGGACAAACTGATCGCCACAGTTGGTGAGCACCCAGAACTGTGGGATACGGCCAGTGTCCTGTATAAGGACAAGGCGAAGAAGGTCAGCGCATTGACTACAGTTGTGAGGGTATTGTACCCGGTGTACAACACATGGTCAGAACAAGAGCAGATGAAGCAGAGTGAGTATATGATTATTTTATTCATAATCAAATGCATATTGAGTGTAAAATTTATGTATATGGCAAACAAAATGATTGTCTTCACATGTCAAATGCTCCCCAGCTGCCAGGGCACCTGACCTGCTTCGCTCCTAAAATAATTAGCCAGAGTATCACAAAACCTGTTGCTGTGTCCATTTACAGTCATAATGTCTTCGTTTTCATATTCCTCTAAACCCATAACTGTCGAGGAGTCATATAAATTAAAAACATCCCTCCCACGAACAGAATTATGCAAGACGCCGCAGCACTTTACAATATCAACACAGAATTCAAAATTAACATCCAGCGGCCTATGGAATATTCTTCATTTGTTGCTCATGATGCTGAAGGTGCATTCAATGTAGCATCTTGCCCCTAACAGCCGGTAGTTGAATACACGTGTCTTGACAGTCAGGTGTGTCCCCGAATATGGGCGCAACAGATGTGTAGACAGCCCAAATGCCCTCGTCTCCCACAAACACATAGGGGACTGTCACGTCACTGCCAGGCAAAGGCGTGGGTTTGGGGATGTTTGGGTCCTGCTCTCAATCTCATTCCACAGTGCTGAGTTCCTGAACATTGTGGAGTCTGAGTCCTTTCCATAGGATCCCACCCACATCCACATAGATGAAATTATAGTTGGCATCTGCCACCGCCAGTAGGCCTATAGAAAATAAATGTTTTTAATTTTGGTACAGTGACCCACTTTGCAGTGGCTTCACTATATGGATGTGTTTGCCATCCACTGCTCCCAGGCAGTTAGTGAAGTTAGCCCTATCCCGAAATCCAGCCAGAATTCGTGCCCATGCCTCGTCTGTGTGTGTTGGTAAACAATGCACCTTCAATGTGTCCCATATTGTCTGGCACACCTTGCGTACAATCTCGCCAGCTGTAGATTGTCCAATGACGAAATTGTAATGCAGATCCTGCAAACTGCATCCACTAGCAAGATACCTAGAAGAAACTAAATAAAAGTGTGTTATGATCACATTCTATGAACCTAACCTATGTCATTCTCAATTTATCATGTTTTTCAGCACAAGAAGTCAGTGAAGTGGCGCACAGTTAGGGACAATTATGTCCGCAACTTGAAGAAGCAAGATGCAGCGGCGCAGTCTGGATTGGGGGCCAAGAAGATCCGCGCATATGTGTACGCTGAACAGTTATCCTTCCTGCAGAGGACCCTTGAGCCAAGACCGACCACCAGCAGGGTAGAGCCGTCGACGTCTGCAGCGCAGGAGCACCAAACCGCTATTGCAAGTGGATCTGCCAGCTGTGCCGGGGATGTGCTTGAGTGTGGGGCCGAGTCTTCGGTATCTGAGGAGGATACCGCTGGACCGTTGCCAAGAGCAACATCTACTGACACGGCCAGTCCAGCGTCAAACAGGAAGAGGGCGTCAGGTACCCAGTATGATCAGACCATGGTGACATATATGGAGGCGCACCACCAACCACCACCACCACGATCCATGTTGGCCAACAATGACAATATGGCTTTTTTCCAGTCGTGCATGGCATTCCTGGAACGGTTGAGCCTGGAACGGAAGATAGAGTTCTGGCAGTACTGTCTCTCAAAGCTACGTAGCTTGTTGGACCAGCCTCCACACACCACCATGTCCCATAGTCATGTGCCAGACCCGCACTACAGAGGTGGTTATCACCACACCACCCATGGCCAGCCTCCACACCATTCCATGGCGCCTGGTGCTTTCCCAGACCCACACCATCAAGCTTACCTGCATGGTCCTCATGACCCTGATGTGCCTCATTATGAGGATTTGTAGTGCGTTAGTTTTTTATTTTATTTTAGTTATTTCCGTTGTACTGCACAATATATGATGTTAATATTTTGTTGCACTCTTTTCCACACGTCTGTGGATAAAATCATTTTATTTTCCTTACATTGTGTCACGTGGCGTGTGCGGTTCAGGTGAGAGCCCAGCAGGCGGCGACACAGAGGGGAGGCCAGACAGGAATCACGCAATGAATAAGTTTAATGAAACTTAAATAGGCCTTGGCAGCAGGCACTTGAAAGTATAAAGAAATGCAATACTGGACAGCACAGGCAATGACAGGTTTACTGTCCATATGCAAGAGTTCAGCACATAGTACTGTATATACTGTCCAGGAAGTGGTCTTGGATGGAGAGTCAGGATAGTGGACTATGCAGTCCCAGACTGCAGACAGGGTCCACTAGGAATAAATCCAGATAGCTGACAGTGGTACCTTGAGATCAAAAGGTCAGAGACGGTGGTAAACACTTGTAATCCACAGGCAGGTCTCCATACACAGGGGATAGTAGGCTACACCAGGGCTCAAAATTTCCACTCGCCTACTCGCATTTGGCGAGTGGAAATTAAGTGAGGGCGAGTAAAAATGCAGACACAGGCAGCTCAATAAATTATTTCATGCTGATGTATCTCGAGCCTGATGTCTGGGTATTAATGTTATTTTTGTAACTTTAATCTAAATAAAAGCTTTAACAGTGTAATTTCATAAGATATTTTAAGGGAGCGTGTTTAGGGGCAGAGTTAAGAGCGGGTAGTGGTTAGATGGAGCAACTGGTGGCGAGTAATTCTTATGGCCTGGTTAGTAGTTTAGAACTTGAAATTTTGAGCCCTGGGCTACACGGTTGGGAGTACCCACTTGAGCAGTGTCCTGGAGGGTTTTGACCACAGACTGTGGATAAAGCACTGGATAAGCAGGAGCAGGTTTGCACACGTCCAGATGACCTCAGTCAGGGAGCACAATGCAGAACCACTGCTGGTTCAGTCTCTCTGCCTTTTAAGGAGGTTAAATCATAGATGGGCCTCAGCTGGAACTCCTAGGCTGGACGGGAAAACCCAGGCTGGATCTCCAGGAGCCTGGACATGGCACTGGGCTGAGGTAAACCCCGGATTGGAACCCAATACAAAAGCATACCAGGACAAAGGCTGTTAGGACCAGGCTGTGCAATATAGGTACCACAGTAGGTACCCCGGGTGGACCGTGACAAATTGTTGTTGGTGTCATTCATTATTGAGTACGTCTGCTGGAATGTGATGCCTGAGGGTGTGTGGGTATGCATGTGCAAATGGGCTTGTGGGCATATCACTGCGGGCCACGACAGTAGGGGCTCTGCACACGAAGCACATGTCTGCTGACTGGCAGCGAGGTCGGGAATGCTTGTGTTTGAGAGTACTTACCGCAACGTGATGACCAGCATCTCCTCCGGTGGTATGGCGGCCCTCATATTGGTGTCCCTCTTCGTCAGCGACTCGCGTACCTTGGACAATAGCTCGTTGAAGGAGTTGATGGACATCTGCAGATAGTTGAAAGACGTCGCCGTGTCCTTCTCTCGGAGTGGCCTGTACAGTGTGACAAAGTGGCCATGGGTGTATCTAGCAGCGTTGATGGGATGAACCCAAGACCTTCTTTTCTAATTGCTCTTGCAGAAAACACATTTAGGGTTATGCAAAGTGAATCGAAAAGTCACCGCACGTTTGGTGACTTCTTGTTCTCTTCAATTAGGTGCGATTTGGCGATCACATGTCGGCGACCCTGCGGTGTATTCAGCAAGCACCACAGGGCCGTCGTAGCAGGGATGTGCGGCAGGTGAGGCAGAGTCTCACCTGCCATTTAAGGGCTGCAGTTGCACAGTCAAACTCACCTGCTCGCGTTCCCCCGTCGGCTCCGTCCATTCCCCGCCACACATTCTTTTTTTTTTCTTCCCTTCAGCGACCTGGCTGAGCCTATGCAATTTGCATAGCAGGGCGCTCTATAAATCGCATAGGCTGCCAAGAAGTGTGCATCGCAGAGCGTGTGTTCAATGAACAGATGTTCGAGCACTGCCCACTTCCTGCACATTGCTCTCAAAGTGCCTCAGAGGCCCTGGAAGAGCAATGGAATAGCTTGGACCAATAGGAAAACACTATTGGTCCAAGCCATTCAAAAAATGCCTGCGTGGGAGGCATGCCTCCCATGCATTGATTGGAGCAGGACGATCAGTGGGCACGGGGCTGTGCTCTTGGTGTGGCCTCAGTGTCACACTAGGCTGCCTGCCTGGAGGACGACACCGATACT
Organism: Leptobrachium leishanense; assembly: GCA_009667805.1. Lineage (NCBI taxonomy): Eukaryota > Metazoa > Chordata > Amphibia > Anura > Megophryidae > Leptobrachium > Leptobrachium leishanense. The sequence goes on from RXON01000052.1 coordinate 62,611, forward strand.
GGGGAGCACAGAAAGCTGTTAGATCGTGGCGAGTACTGAACAGATAGTTCCTGGGGAGCACTGAACCTGAAACGACATAACCCGTGTATATCTGACTCTGATACTAGCCAGTGCCTCAATAGCCACTAACTTCACTGCACGTCACTGCGTCGCAAAACCCAACACTCACCGAAACCACGCAAAAACATCTGGATTAACCCTGCCAAACACGCTGGAGAAACCCGAGCAGCTGCTGATCACTGCGCAGAACAGCCGCCGGAAGAACCTGACACCGCAGACGAATCTGACACCGTAGACGAATGGAGTGGAAAGAAAAAGTATGCTTGAATGTTTGCAAAGTGAAAGGCTGTTTGCAAAGAAACTACTGAACAAAAATGTCTGAAATTTACATATAAGATCCCATGATTGATAATAGAATGGTCTGTTACAGAAAAAAGAAAAAACTATTTAAAGGAAAAAAGGATAAAATATTTTCACAAACAAATCCCAAAAAATGCATAACAGATCCTAATAAATCTAAAAATAAAGAGACTCGTTACTGCAGAATATTATAATCAAGGGTTTATTAGATATTGAATTAAAACGGGAATATTTTTAACATTGAAGCCTATGGGATTCAACATTTTCCACACTTTGTTGGTCAAACATATCCTACTGATTTCCCACTGTAGAGGTGCTGCCCGGCAGCGTGCGGAATCATATGCTGCATTGAAAGCAATGGGTTAAAAAGCCTTGTTTCTTTAAAAAAGGTTAAAAATGCTTACAAAATGTTAAAAGAATAAATAAGTAAAGGAACGTTCATTCTATTGGTTGTAAATCTACTTCCCATTCTTAAATAAGCAATAAAAAAACAAAATAATTCATTAAAAAAGAAAAAACCAAACTGATCCGAATCACCTGAATCGATCTGAAATTTTGAATTGATGCGAAATTTCGAATCGATATCGAATCACCAAATGAAAAGGAAAACGGTCTGAAACGACCCGAAACAAAAAAAAAACTGGAAAAAAATGACTCAAAACAAATTTTTCTGCGGTGCACATCTCTAGTATTAATCCACCTTCCCAAAAATAGCTTTTTATAACTTTTACCCTTAATTATCCACTTTTGCAATTGATTTGGTTTCTCATATTAAATTTTTTCAGAGGTCCGTAAAAAATAACTACCTTGTCTTCCGTCAGAACGTACGTCCGTTGTGCACAGTCCGCACAGAATGCGTTCTTCTGACCCTGACTCGCGTGAAAAAAACATTGCGCACAATGATCTCTGTGCGCGACGGTACTGCGCGAGCATTTTTGCGCGTCCGGTTTACGCGCATTATTGATGGACGGATGAAAAACTGCACGAGGATTGTAATAACAGCGTTGATTTCCGCGCGTTAACGTTTAACGCTTGGTGCAAAAATTCACGCGTTTAGCTTTTTTTTTGCGTTGAGAATGTAATAGGGCCGTCAGTGTTTTACAACATTTAGGTCACATACTTTTTCTGGACTATAAAACTGTAGAAGAATGTTTTTAAATTATATGTGTCTGCCCCCTGTCATTTCTTTATTATGTAGCAGCATAGCTAATAAAACTCGCACTTCTTCTGAGAATATAATGATGTATACATTTTTATTTCACACTAGCCGGGATGACACTTCACCAGCCTTCCGAGGCCGTGTTTTCTGCTGTTGGAGGCACTGCTGAGATAGCCTGTATATCCAGGACACCATGGTGGGGTGGTAATATTTTCTCTTGGTATCATAAGAAGATGGGTGGAATTCCTGGATTAATTATACCCTGTGCCACGCAAGAAGAAACACCTAAATATTCATGCTTATTGAATGATCGTAATTACTCCACACTGAAGATCTACAATGTGAAGACAAGCGATTCTGGCACTTATTACTGTGTGTTGAGGAGGTTCAGTAATGGGACGACGCTGTATGCACTCGGTAAGACTTATTATCCACTGCTCCTGCCTTTTTATTCAGATTAACTGCAGAAAGGGTTAATGCCAGTAGTATAAGTATCACTCAAGGAATTGGTGAACTGATAAATACTGGCGATGGTCAACAGAGAATGAATGTGGGGTACAGAACTACTATTCAACCAAAAAAGAGAGAAATGTTCATGCTTTAATGTACAGATTTTTGACACAAATTATGTTTTTTCATCCAAAATATATGATTTCTGTTTCAAGCAAACTTTCAGGGAACAAAACAACTTTGCGCACAGGAAGCAGTACCTGCTAGCAGGCAAATACTCAGCGGGAGGGGGGTTAATTGGTGCAAAATAATTAAATATGCGCGAGGGGTCATAATTAATGATACCAAAACACTCTGTGCTACTGCCCGGCATGGCAACGATTGGGGCGTATCACCTAATCAGCTGCTCACTGCTACATACCCAGCATCACTGGGGTTAAAACATTAGTGCCTGAGCAGGTGTTTCTGTCAAGTTTCTACTAGTGTGGGGGAGCATGGCAGCATTTCACCAGCCCCCATCAATGCCCTATGGGTTAGGACCAAATATAAACGGGGGCAGGTAGTGGACCTGCCTTGCCCCCACTCCGCATCCTTCCACCATCTGTGTGCATCAGAAGGGGTGTATTTAGACATGGGAGGTTTGCATGTCCAACCCCTCCCTTCACATGCAGAGGAGAGGGCTATTAAAAAGTGAGGGCTATTCCATTGTTGTTTCTCCACCCATTGGCATTGGATGAGAGGCTATGCAAGTCTTGGGTGTCAACATGCCATTTTCCAGCCACCCATAATGTAGCATTCCTTGTGGTTTGGCGACTCCAAGCCCCAGCTGCTAACCACACTAATAAAACAACAATTACCTAAAATAATAACCCCAAAATAATAGTAGGGGGGGCAATAATCTACTACCTGCATTTTTATTTTTATTTATGTAAATAATTTACTGATCAAAGTCTTTTTTCCTTATTTGGTCTCCAAAAAGGCCAGATAAAAATCCAGACTAAAATACCCCCCCCCCCACCACCGTCATCTAGGACTATAGCACCCCCAGAATATTAGCAATAGCTGCTCGGTTGTGCTGGGTGATAGTGAATGGCTGCTCACAGATATTTAGGTTATATATCCCACTCAAGCCATGTCGGGTCGTGTCATAAGGTGTTATGGGGTCATTATGACCCCGTGGACTTTGATATATGTTTTTATTGCCTAGTGACTGGCAGGGGAATATCTAATCCTGTAACCAGAGGGTGTTATTGGTTAATTTCATGTCACAGTTTGGCTCTTCATGATTCAGAGGACTTTACAGATTTCTGACAATACATATGCATACTGTACATCTAATAGACTATAAAATATACAGGAAAAAACACAAAACCGAGAGAATCAGAGTATGTTCTAGTTTTAATATGGAAAATGATGTGCATTTAAAGAAGCAGGAGGGTATGAATCACCGAGTGACCCCTCAGAAGAACTGTATGCAGGAATCATTGGAGCGCTGACTCACTTAAAGGTCCCTTACTACCAGGGCTTCTTTTCTAAACTAAACAAACATAGGTTTCACCAACCTTAGAACTGTTATATTTCAGCAATCAAGCTTCTGCCAGGAACCAAAACACTTTGCTCCTCTCCACACAGGCACCTCCCTCAGAGCGAAAAAGCAGGCAGTGATTTCTTTTCACTGCTGCTAAATTGCTTCCAGCTGAACAGTGTGTGGAGAGTAAAAGAACCTCTTGGGCTTCCATATATAGTACAAATGCTCCCCCTGGAGCTAAATATCATATCCCTCCCTATACAGTTTAGAGGGAATATACACCCCGTCACAGACCATACCGTGTACTTTATCACAGTATTTATGCTCTTACAACATACACTATGCATGCGTGCACTGGTGAAGATCTATCCGTTATCCTGTGGTACATTTCCTGGGTCACTTCAGCTAATATTCTTTTTCTTGGTTATTTTTTTTGTATTTTTAGATAGTTCCTCATTAAATATTTCCGTCCATGTGCTGGCTCCGCTGCGCCCTCCCCTCCCATATACATTCAGCAGTATGCCCGATTTGTCCCAAACTCCCCTCCCTGACGCCTCGATCCAGCTGACGTGTGTGGTCCGTGTGACCTGGAACATCTCTGGGATCCGTCACACGGGCAGGATGATCACTATGGAAGATCCCGCTGGGACCCGCACTTTCCTTAACCACATCTCCATCCCCAGAGACGCCTGGGATCACGAGGAAGGTCTGTCCTGTGACGTTTGGACCCATTCCTCTCCTGTCTGTGTCCACAGGGAAATACCACAAAAAGGTAATTTATTAGTTCTTTATTAAAGGTCATACTAGATAGAATTAAACTGAGCATCTCACACTCTCTGTATGCGACTATATCAGGCGAATGTAAGTAAAGGAACACAAAATATGAGTTTTAATGATATCGTGAAGAGTTGAGTAGATGGGCGGGTGGGACATTAATGGAGAGGATGACTTCTGTCTGATGTAAAGGTTTCAAAGTTTATCCCAATAATTGTATTCATTTATGTTCCACAGATAAAGGCACTGAAGGATATAGCTCCACATGCAGATACCTCTTCATACTGGCCCCAGTAGGGGTACTGGTGGTGCTGCTTGTCCTCTCAGCACATCTCACATGGACTTTCAGTCCATCAGGTAACTCAAATTATGGGTCTACCGATAGCACCTTCTGGAGCTTCAGCACATTCTCCATAAATATTCTATATAAATGTGAACATACAGGGTTATTCAAAGAGATCTGAATTGCTTGAGAAAGGTAATGGAGCAGTGAAATTCAACGTACAGTTACCTTTCCTGGCCATTTGGCTATCCAGAGAGCAGGCAATTCGCCAAATCCTGGCGAATTGCCTGCACATACGATGCCTGTTCCGTGCCTGTTCGAGGGCAGTGAAAACCCCATAGAGAAGCACTGCTTTGTATAATCAGAAAACACAAACCAGCAGTGAAAGGTTCCCCTAATGCCCTGCCATTTGGTGGTTTAATTCGACAGCTTTATTCAGACGAATCCCATAGGCTTCAATGTTAAAAATATTCCCGTTTTAATTCAATATCTAATAAACCGTTCATTATAAAATTCTGCAGCAAAAAGTCTCTTTATTTATAGATTTTTTAGGATCTTTTAGGGTTTTTTTGTGATTTTTTTTTTTTATTTTTATTTTTTTATTGCAATCATTTTTTCAGGTTTTTTTTTAAATTGTCTTTTCTTTTTTCAGTAACAGCCCTTTTTATTTCTTTATTTAATGTCTTTATTTCAGACATTTTCGCTCAGTAGTTTCTTTGCAAACAGCATTTCACTTTTCAAGCACACTGGTTTTTTTTTCACTCCATTCGTCTGCGGTGTCGGGTTTTTCCGGCGGCTGCTCTGCGTTGTGATCGGCGGCTGCTCGGGTTTCTTCAGCGGGATTAATCCAGATGTTTTTGCGGGTTTGGGTGTGTGTTCGCCAGGTTTTGCAGTGAGTGTTCGTCAGGTTTGCGGCGGCTTTCCCCTGCATTATGACGGCCCTGTGGTGCTTGCTGAATACACCACAGGGTCGCCGAAATGGGATCGCCAAATCGCACCGAGTTGGAGAGAACAAAAAGTCACCGAATGTGCGCTGACTTTTCAATTCTCTTTGAATAACCCTAATAGTATATTGCTGGAAATGGAAAAGTGCATGTCTGAATGTCCTGATTTCCCAATAAAATTCCATGTATTTGACATTTCAGAGAATAAAGAACTTCAAGGAAGGAGTGCGGACGCGGATACTCAGGTAAATCTTTATTTTAACCATTCGGATTCATTACGTTATTAGATTGCTTTGATGTTCGTTCTGCTGAGGGTTTTTTATCTACACGTTACAATTTATACACATTGAATAGAACAAGTTCAAAGGAAATTTCTCCAACCTCTAATTACCAGAATAATATTATTTATTTATTTATTTATTTATAATGGATTTTACCAGGAAGGATACATTGAGATTTCTCTCGTTTTCAAGTATGTCCTGGGGTATATCACGTCATTGTAGTCATTATACCTGCATTGATATGTGTGGTCACATGCTCTGTGTTTCCTATAAATCTGGTGGGGGTAGGTCGAGCGCTGTGGTGTCTGTCCGGGTGGGGAAGCTGGATGTCCAAGATAAAACAGATTTAATTCAATATATTACCATTGGTGCAGATTCCCCAGGAAATATCCCATGAGTCTGAGGATCAGAGCCGGATCAACGTCAGGTCTGGGTATATTCATTTGTGTGATCTAACCGTGCCATGGGTTTTAATTTCAGGACGGAATCGTTTATTCACGTGTGGAATTTAATAAAGATAGCAGAGAATATCTGGGATCCCTGGGGTAAAGCCTGGATTACGGGAAGATGTCAGCGTCCTTATCAAGAGGGAAGGTAAAACACTTCCCAACCAGACGACCAAGGGACTAAAAAAGCCTGTGTATCTGTGTGTATATATATATATGTAACCATCTATGTTTGTCAACAACTGCAGTTTGTTTGGAATTGTTTTGATCTGAAAGGGTCTGAATTTTACATGTTCCAGTTGATCATCTTTTACATTTCTTATTTCCCCTTGTCTTGTCTATTCAGCCAGTTAATAAACTTGCAGCCCAACCCTGCCGTGTGTCCATAGCTCTTAGTACCACGTAGAACACCTTGATATTGTTTCCTGTCCCGTTACAATGACCCCCACTCTAACCTACAGCAATGTGTGTTTGGTGAAGTCACCGAGAATCCCCTTATTTTACAATCTCTGAGGATTTCTACTCTCTCAACGTCAAGCATGAGGAGTGCAAAATATAATCTACCACCTATTGCTGGAGGAATGGAGGGATACATGTATACTGATACGGAATGTGGCAAAACGCGTTGCTCCTCATCTTCTTTTATATTATGCTTTTAAGCTAAATATGCACAAATTATGTTCCAGGCCTATGTGTAAGTGATCAGGTCGCTTTGAGAGAAGCTGGTTATACAGACCACCAAAGATTGCTGCAGAATGTTTAATTAAAGTGATCATTCTACCATCTGGAGTGCCGAGTCCTTGCATTTTTTCAGGTCTTAGTAGGGGTTGGCTCCCTTGTCTCCCTGAGTACCCTTTGCATTTAATTGGATATAAAGCTTTTGAAATTTGTGTGCGTTCATACTCGATTTATCTCAGTGCGATAAAGTGACTTCAAGTCCATGGACTCATCGCCTTGACTCGTCCTCAGGAATAATTAACAGTCACTAAAAGATGGAATTGTAAATGCAGAAAGTAGCGCTGTGATAAAGAAAACACAAACTCTCATCATTCATAACACGGTGTGGTGTAATACAAGGACTCAATACATTTTTCTTATCCGTTAAACAAACCTAGTCCTCTCTGGGCCTGGCTGATACATTCACATTCTCTTGAGTTCAGGTTTTGCTCCTGTATTAACATTTCCATAAACACAAATTACAGTATGGAATAAGAAAACCAAAGCCTAAACATTAAACCTGCTGTGACGATAGTGATTTCAGACTTGGGGTGCATGGACCTAGAGATAGATGTATTTGGGAGGTGCAGGCCTGATGTTTTATATTGTTTCCAGCCCTCTGCTATGTTGGAGTCACCCTGTTTGCGCGGTTCTAGGTGCAGGGTGTTTGTCTTTTCTGTGCCCTATTTCCTGATAGCTGACAACCACTATATAAATACATAGTTGTCCACAAGAGAAGAGCTGGGTGTATCAGTCGTTTTTCCTTCTCTTCTTACTAGACTTCTAACTCCGCTTTTTGTTTCTTGTTTCATGAGTTCATGAAGATTGACTGTGTTTGCAGTGTCTAAGTAATGTTCCATGCTGCACACCCTGATACACGGCTGCACTCGCCTATGTATGTGTGCTGGGTATAGTCTGCGGGCAGGGACTCGGCTGATAAATAATATGCATATCTGTAGGACATGCGGTAAAAGTCTGCAGACGTTTCTTTTAAATAGGGATATCACTAGTAAATAAGGAATGTTTAGAAAAGCCGAGGAATCGGAGGGTTGATAGATGATTTAGGAATGCTTGGTGCTGCTTTGCTAAAGGTTTCTGATACTCTATATGAGACTTGATTCCTCTAGCATTGCATCTCCACATGCATCTCCACATGCACTCACTCTAGCATTGCATCTCCACATCCACATGCACATGCATCTCCACATGCATTTCACCCTTACGGATCTTTTATTTCCCACAGCAAACAGACAGTGTATGGGGTAAAGAAAGTGGAAAGGAGCGCTAAAGCCATCACTGAATGACATAAATTCAATGGAGAAACTCAAAGATAAATAAATATATATATAACTGGATCTGTAACTGCCTTCAAGCTTTTTGAACTCCTATCAGCAGGGCCCTCTACACCTCTTGTTTCCATCCTATGTCCCTTTATCTGTATCTCCTTCCCATTGGTTATTGTAAAGCGCTGCGGAAACTGTTGGTGCTAAATTAATGAGGATAATAATAACTAATCTCACATTGAGTGGGGTTTCTTGTAACTGTGAATCTACATGAACTATAAAGAAATCCTCTCCCTTCCTGTGTTTTCCTTCATGCGTCAGTGAATTCCCAGATAAAGGTACCAGTTTGTGGTCATTCTGATCGTGATACTGTGCAGCACCTCTTAAATGGAACACCAGCTTTAGGTTCCTCAACTATGTGTCCACTTTCTTTTCTAACCTTTCACCTGACTCATTCTCTTGTTTCAGTGAGTGGATGATACGATCATTGTAACAGATGTAATGGATTGGACGAAGCAGAGAGTGGAGTCTGCTCTCTTACACAATATGTTGAATTTTGACCAATTCAGTGTCACTTTGCATCAAATTGGAGGTCCCTCCATGAATCGCTTGCTCCTGGGTCTGGGTTCTTTGGTATCTGCAGGTAGTTTGTACTTATTTTACTAGAACACATTTCTCCTTTTGCTCCCTGTTTATAATATAGACTGTCTGAAGTAAAGAATCAGAGAAATAATGAATGTCTTATAGGAAAATAGTATGCTTGTGATGACTCATCTGATTTTACCTGGCAGGACGTGTCAGACACAGCCTGTAACCAAGCCTGATGGACTCAGGGGAACTTGTGATCGCAAATTTTATTATACGGATAATGAGGTACTAAAAATATGTAGAATGAGCCATGCGCGCACACTCCACTAGTCCAGACGCCCCTGTACATTGTGGCCAAAGGTACAAACAAAATAGTGATCTCCACTCCAGGGGTCTAACAATAAATATAATGTTAATTAAAAGGAAACATAATGCACAATGCTTCATTCTGCTTTTAAGTAGTCAAATTATTGTTATATCGCTGACTTGCCTACAGATTTTTTGTTGCGTGTTTGTGATGAAATATCTGATTCCTTCATAGATAACATGTTCCTTTCTATATAAACATCTACGTTTACCTCTAGGACTCGTCTCAGTATAGACTGCATAAGAGGATATTCAAAGAGCGACGAATTTGCCATGGAATAGCATCGAACAGTGAATTTCCCCATACGATGCAATTTCTTGGCAATTTGGCTAATGTGAATGCAGTCCAATTCGTCAAATATTGGCGAATTGCCAGTAAAATACAGTGCAATTTGCCTAAGATCGCTGCAGTTCAGCGACCTTCGACGGCAGTGAAATTCCCCATAGAGAAGCAATGGTTAATATATTCAGAGACACCGTACAACAGAGAAATGTTAGTGAAATGCCCTGATGTTCAGTGGTTTCATTTGACAGGTTTAAACAGGCGAATCCCTTAGGTTTCATTGTTAAAAATATTCCCTATTGTTATAAAAAAAATTATTCATCTGTTTATTTTTTTACATTTGCAGCAAAAAGACTTTTTATTTATTTTAGAATTTTTTTAGGCATTTTTCTGGATTTTTTTTGTTTTGCGTTTGGCGGTTTGCGACTGCATTCGGCAGTTTGTGGATGCGTTCAGCATTCTGTTCTGGGTGCATTCGGTGGATCCATTCGGCGCACTTCAGGGACCCTGCGGTGAATGCTGAATTCACTGCATGGTTGGCGAATTGATCTTGCCAAAGGGCGCTGAACTAGAGCGCACTGAAATTTAGGTCCTCTCTGAATAACCCACATAGGGCTCTATTACATTCTCCGCGCAAATTCGTCCGCGCAGCACAATATTTTTTTGCGTGCACCGTTAAACGTTAACGCACGGAAATTAACACTGGTATTACGATACGAGCACATTTTGTCTGCCGTCAAAAAATATTGCGCGTAAAAAAAGACGCCCCAAAACGAGTAAAAATTAACGCTGCGCGCACAATTCGGTGGGCGGACTGTTTTTTAACGTGATTCAGCCAATCAGAATTAAGAACCACAATTGTCTCCCGTTCAGTGTTTGCGCCTGCCAAAATCAGTCTGAGTATATATGCTGCAGCAATAAAAAAAAAACACGCAGGGATTCACAATTTTATTTTTTGGGTATGTGTAGAATGTTTTTCCTTTTGGCCAGAACGTTCAGATTTGCAGTTACCACCAGCTATTCAGAGACGTTAAAATTATGCACGCAAACGTCGTTCGTAAAAAGTTCTGCATAGATTGTAATACCAGCTGCATACCAGCGCACGAACGCATTTGCGCTCACAATGTTAAGTATAGGACGCGCACAGTTCATCACGCTCGCGCCGGTCCATCCACGTTATACGTAATACCAGCCGCGTACCAGCTCACAAATGCATTTGCGCTCACAATGTTAAATATGGGATGCTTTCGCTTGCGCAGGGTAACTCGCGTTAGACGTTAACGCGCATCGATTGCACGAACGTCGTAGTTTGACGGTCAGCGCAAAGGGTTTTTCCCCTCGCGTTAATGCGTTTTTGCACACACGCTAAAAATTGCGTGAAGAATGTAATAGGGCCCATAGTGTCCTCATTCCAGGGAGACTCTCTCTTTTCCAGGATCTGTAAGATTGGGGATTTATTGACACTTCTTTATGATGACATGGTGCACCTTGTTATCAGTGTTGCACGTTTGCTTAAATATAAAGCAACTTTTATCACAGTATAAACTATCCATCATAGCAGTCTGGTTTCCACCGTGACAGCGAGGGCCGAGCTGCAGGTTAAATCCTGCTTTAACCCCTTTGTGTTTCTGCCGTTCCCTTATCTCTACGTTCTGGGATCATTTCACATTCATTTCTTTTTGTATTAAGGTTTTTATTATTACAATATAAAGTCAGCAAAATAAACACATAAAGAGAGGCCTCGTAGGGCCAATGTGTGTCATCGAGAACATGAGATAAAGGGTCGCGCAGGACCAAAACATGTCAACTTAAAAGAAAATCATATTCTATATAGCAATTAAACATGTGATCATACTGCGTAAAAGTACAGAAAAATCATCCCCGATTGGGGGGTCTCATCTAAAATTAAGGATAAAGATACAAAAAATGTCCTCGTAGAACCAAAGCTTGTCTTCTAGTAAACAACACAAGAAAGGAAAATATAATAAAAAGGGAGGGGGGTGAGGGGCGAAGAAGAAATGGCAAAGGCCATATCGGTGCCACCCCTGGCACTTACCCGACTGGCCAAGAAAACACCACGGGAGAAGGCCACGGGGGGAAAATGACACCAGACCCGGGGTAAAGCCGGGCCCCAGGCCACGGCCAAGACCCAAGGACCACCCAATAGAACCAAAATAATTTTAAAAAAAGGGGGGAGGAGGGGGACAAACATAAGGGAAGAGTCTCTTCTATATAACAACAAAGACAACAGCAAAAACATCCTCTGAGTGATGCCTCAAAAACTATCAGGGTAATTCAAAGAGATCTGAATTGCTTGAGAAAGGTAACCGAACGCTGAAAATCTGCGTTCGGTTACCTTTCTTGGCCATTCGGCTATCCAGAGTGCAGGCAGTTCGCCAAATCCTTTTTGTTATCATTCATTGGATTTTATATGCAAATTTCAGACATTTTCGCTCAGTAGTTTCTTTGCAAACAGTGTTTCACTTTTCAATCATTCATGCAAACTGTTTTCCTAATTTATTCACTGCATTCTTCTGCGGTGTCGACTTTTTCAGGCGGGTTCTCGGCGGGTGATCGGCTCCTGCTCGGGTTTTTCCCGTGGTTTTCGGCAGGTTAATCCAGATGTTTTTGGGGGTTTTCGGTGTGCATTCGGCAGGTTTTGTGGTTAGTTTTCGTCAGGTTTGCGGCAGCTTTTCCCTGCAATTCGGGGACCCTGTGGTGCTCGCTGAATACACCGCAGGGTCACCGAAATGGGATCGGCAAAAGGAACCGAATTGAAGAAAACGAAAAGTCACCGAATGTGCGGTGACTTTTCGAATCTCTTTGAATAACCCTGTATGGTGAGTTTACAGAAAAAAACTCTCAGCGTAAGAAACCCCAGCCGGGGAGCGCTGGTAAGTATAGGGCTCAGGAGACCCGAGAAACAAAAAGGACATCAGAAAAATAAAATAAAAATTTATAGGCGCTCCTTCAGCCAGCATCCCGGAAGGATGGAACTCGGAAGGCAGGTAGAGCGCTGCAAAAAAGTCCGAAGATCGTCGCCCCCATCGATCCATCCTCAGGGAGCCAGTCCCGCAACTCTGGTAAATCCCAGGCCGTCCAGCATGTCACAGCGCCGGTCACTCGTAGGAGAGCTTCCATAACGTGCTTGTTTGTCCCGATCGGCAGGGGAGGGTCTTCTACATCCCCCAGGCCCGGGCCAAGATCTCCTGGTCGCACCAACACTCTGTCCAGTCTGGTCCGGCAAACCGCTTACAGCGGGCCTCTCGGAGCCAGTTCGTGCTTTGATCACCGCTGCCACCATAGTGACCGGCCGTGTCTGGGGAACCAGGTCCTCACTCACCCTCAGCAGGACATCAGGCTCAGGTAAGGCAGCGCCGGCATGCACAGCAGTCTCCTGTCGGAGGTCTCCGGGTTCAACAGAGACCTGAGATACCGCACCCCCGCAGCTACGCAAGGCCTCTGTAAAGCACCTCATAACGCCCCGCGTCAGCGGGCGCCCGTCGTCCTCACACAGCTGTAGCAGAGCCTCCAAATGGGAAACTGCAGCCTCCATGCCGGTTCCAGGGGGGAGTGACTCAGCATCCCTCTGCCGCACCGTGCGCACTTCAGGCAACCCCTCCACCCTGTCCATCTTAACGGCCGGGAGACGGGGGCCCTCCGTCTCTTCAGCTGATGTCATCAAAATGAGTTAAAGGCGTCGGGGTCAGCAGAGTCACCGCGAAGTAGGCCCCAAGATGGCCACTCGCACAGCCTGTCAGCCGGAATTCTCACAAGGCAGCCAGTCCAGGGACTGCCGCATCCGTCATGCAGCAGCCAAAAGCAACTGGGATCCCCAGAGCTGAGGGGAGAAAAACACAGTTGCAAACAGAGACTTAAGAGGAGGCGAAAGGGGGCCCAGGGGAAGGCCTCAAGATGGCCGCCAACAGCACCCAGTCACTGCAAAAATGGCCGTAAGAGCAGGTCTCTCTCTCCCAGGTCCGGAGGGGGGACAAAACGGGCTCTGGACGATTCACAACCGGTGGCCAGCCACACAGGGATTATAGTTGGTAAGATCTGTTCGGTATATTCAGCTAAAGAGTCTCGTAAAAAGCAGAGACAGAGCTCCCTCAAAGCACGTCTTGGTCCCTGCACAGCCGGCCACGCCCCCCTCTCACATTCATTTTTACGATGGTTTTCCCTGTTACACCCAGCTGCCTCTGGCCAAGTGATCACATTGTTTTCAGTAGTCACAGATGAATTGTTCGTTGAATCACTATTCGGGATTCTTGACCGACGCATTTGGACTTGGGATGTGAAGGGTGTCATGGAACTGACATAACGCTCCCCGCTTCAACCACCATGACTGCTTATTTCCATGGTGGAATCCCCAAAAGAAACAGACTTTATGTGCATTTATATTGTGTGGTGTTTAATGTACTGTAAAATGCTTGGTTTTAGTTTAAATGTACTTTTATTACTGTGAACTTGGAGATGTGTTTTGAAGTTGCAGCCTGAGGTTATTTTCAATGCCCTCTTTTGTGCAGAATGTTTGAATAATGTGTGATTATGCAAGAAGGCTTTTCTCTTTGTCTATCTGTTTGCATATTTGAGGAGTCATGAATCTACCCTAGCAAACACTGTCCCAATCTGATCTATTGGAACAATGGATTATGTAAATGAGGTGGGTGATAACTGACCTAATGTAATAAGAGTTCCAGTAAATCAATGTTCATGATTTGGTTTATGCAAATGATCCCTGTTGGACCTGAGGATAAATACTGGGGCGTTTTCAATAATCCTCAGATTCCTGTTTGAACATGCAGCCTTTCTGGTGTCTCATTCAGGGTACCCACAATCACCCTCAGAAGACACGGAGTGGCCATCTGAAAGACTGACCTAACATCGGGGCTACAGGTCAGGAGAGCGAAAGCCTGAAGACCCTCGAGAAGCTGTTGTATCTTCGGCCCAGCACTGGCAAAGAAACCCTACCAGCCAGCCCGGGTCTCCCAGCAGGCAGAAGCAAGCGGGTCAAGCTGCTCGAGGCGCTGAGGACCGTGTTCCCCGTAGCCAGGCTGACCGCAACGAGGGGGTGTCTAGAGAGCAGGACAGGCAAATGAGTGGAGGACTGTCAAAAAGGGCTGATAATTAAACTACAAAAAAACAATTATTTGTTAATTAATTTGTCCATAGAGGATACATGATCATTTCGATGGACAGACAGGTCAATGGATGAATAATGTAAGAACCAATGACAGTCCAGTTCATGCAGATCCCGTGATTATATGGTATGATAGCCAGTATAATGGTATATTCTATAGAGCATCTGAGCGCTGACCATTAGACAGGTGGTCAGGACGCGTTCATTGATTGGGCATTAAAGATCATTCAGTGTCTGTGGATTGTGCTGTGTGTGTGTAAATTCCAGGTTTACACAGATAGGAGGTGGAGGAGCGGCTAATCTCTGCTGCGAGTGAGATAATACACGTCCAACTGTGAATAAATGATTCCTTCCTGAAAAAAAGGAAAAGGTTACAATATCCTCACTCTGTAACATGATCACTATACTGCCTCATATACAAACCAGCTCTGCAAATTATTTATTTTATGAAGTCTTTATATTGATGCGTTTATCCATCCTGTAACTTCACACATCACGGGCAGGGGCTGATCCAGACACAGGTTTGGGGGGGGGCGCTCTACCAGATTTGGTTAAGAGCTGGTGTTGGGTTCGCAGTGACAGACAGAGACGCGCCTAATCGCAAGCTGTGCTTGTTACACTCACTCTCCACAGAACATTGCACAGGGTCTGTCCTCATGTGGGTCATGACTCATGAGCCCTGCGAACCATTTCCAAACGAGGGGCCCAGGGTATCCCCCAGCTCACATGGATATATATTTGCCCCAGCTCACACATGGTTCTATTTTCCCACAGCTCACATGGATATATATTTGCCCCAGCTCACATGGATATATATATATATATATATCGTGTGCACGCTCTCGTTATATTGTGTGTG
>RXON01000053.1:0-30000 GCA_009667805.1 Leptobrachium leishanense
CAGATTGGAGCACACCCGTAGACGGATAACACCCCATTCCGTCACACTGGTGGCAAGCGGTGAGGATAGCTCTCTGCAACCCCAGAAGACCCTCATCATGGCAGCATATGCCTTTTATAAACGGGACACACTGCAGGGCATGCTGGAGGACCGTGGAGGAACCGTGGGCTCAAAGAGCAAGGATGCCCTGGTCGAAGAATTGGCGGCCCTGGATCAGCAGACCAGGGACCTGCCCGCAACCTCACCACCGATCGTAGCTCAGGCGTCCAGCCCTGAAAACTCCTTACAGAGGAAGGTACAGCAGCGGGCAGCGGCTTGCGGAGCCGCGCCGACAGAAGCCACCTTCCAGAACTTCGTCCAGGACATCACCCATGAAGAAGAGCAGAAGCGGGTGCGCCAACATGAGATACGGCTGGCGGAAATCCAGTACCAACAGGGAGGAAACCCCAACTGGGAAAGACCAACGGCACGGAAGGTGCCCTTCCAGGCCTTCAAGAGCTTCAACGAGGCAGAGGAGGAAATAGAAAGTTTCCTCCAGGACTTTGAACGCTCGTGCCAACTACACGAGGTTCAACGGGCCTCTTGGGTTGGGATCCTGGCGTGTAAACTAACAGGGCGGGCTGCGGAGGCCTACAGGACTGTCCCAGACGAAGAAGCCCGGGACTACGAACAGGTGAAACAAACCCTGCTGGCCCGTTTTGCCATCACCCTCACGCTTGTCTGGCCTCACCTGATTCCCCGAAAGGACCGGCTGGACCGCACCGTCGCTGTTCGCGTAGCCGGAGGCAAGGTGCTCCGACTCGCTACCGTCCGAGTCCATTTGGATTGGGGGAGGGATCCATGCGGGTGGGGTTACTCGACCAGCTACCGGCAGAAATCCTCCTGGGGAACGACCTGGGACGCTTGGTATCAGCCTACGCCACGGACGCGGCCGCCCCAGTGACCACCCGGCAACAAAGCCACCGGATCGACCAAGGCACTCCGGTCGGGACCCAGGTGAGACCAACCAGATCTCCGACCTCCCAACCCCCCAAGCCTCCCAGACCTTCCCCCCCGACCGGACGAACCCACACCTCCTCCCCCGGACCACCCCCTCACGTGGAGCTCTCCAGCCACCCTCCGGCACCAGACCCAGACTGACCCCACCCTAGAAAGGTACCGCAACCGGGCCGGCCAGGGTCCCGGCGACGGACGGGATGACAGCATTGAGTGGGAAGATGGGCTACTGTATCGGTACACCAATAGGGGCGACGCTGAGAAACCACGGGCTCCCCACAAACAGCTAGTAGTACCGCAGGCCCCCAGAAAGGAACTCCTGAGACTGGCCCACGACATTCCCCTCGCCGGCCATCTAGGAATGGCCAAGACCCGACACCGGTTAA
Source organism: Leptobrachium leishanense (assembly GCA_009667805.1). Classification (NCBI taxonomy): domain Eukaryota; kingdom Metazoa; phylum Chordata; class Amphibia; order Anura; family Megophryidae; genus Leptobrachium; species Leptobrachium leishanense. The sequence continues at coordinate 1,383 of RXON01000053.1, forward strand.
CCCGAGCATTCTTCTGGCCTCGCCTTAGTGAGGATGTCCGGGAGTACTGCCGCACCTGCCCGACCTGCCAGAAAACGGGGAAAACTGGGGACCACCCGAAAGCCCCCCTTCACCCCATGCCCATCATTCAAGAACCCTTTAGTCGGGTGGCGGTAGACATAATTGGTCCCTTACCCTGCCCCAGCGCCACCGGGAAGAGATATATTCTCACCGTGGTGGACTACGCCACCCGATACCCTGAGGCGGTGGCCCTGTCTAACATTCAGGCAGACACCGTCGCCGATGGCCTCCTACAGGTGTTCTCTAGGGTAGGATTTCCTCAGGAAATCTTGTCTGATCAGGGCTCCCAATTCACCGCTGAGCTAACCCAACAGCTCTGGCGTCTGTGCGGGGTTAAGGCACTTCACAGCGCCCCATACCACCCGCAGACAAACGGGCTGTGCGAGCGGTTTAATGGGACCCTGAAACAGCTCATCCGTGCTTACACCCAAGAGAGGAAAGACTGGGAGAAATACCTACCCCACCTGTTATTTGCCTACCGGGAGGTTCCCCAAGAGTCGACCGGGTTCTTCCCCTTCGAACTCCTGTACGGGCGACGGGTGCGAGGCCCCCTAGACTTAGTCCGGGCGCAGTGGGAGGGGGGACAGGAAGCCGAAGGGCTCCCCGCCATGAGTTACGTCCTGGATCTCCGAGAGCGCTTGACCGAACTCACGGCGATGGTTCAGGGGAACATGCAGGCAGCCCAGGCCCAGCAGAAGGCATGGTACGACTGCTTTGCCCGCAGCCGCTCGTTTCTCGTGGGGCAGAAGGTCCTGGTGTTGAAACCACAGCGGCAGAACAAGCTGCAGGCGTCCTGGCAGGGCCCCTATCGGGTGGTCACCCAAGTGGGAGAGACCACCTACGTGGTTGTCAGCTGTACCGACACCAGGATCCAGCGGACGTTCCATGTCAATATGCTGAAGGCATACCACGAGCGCCCCAAGACGGTATCTGCCATCTGCGCTCCTTCGACCGAGGAGGCAGAACAGTTCCCCCTGGTAGACCTCCCCGGGATAGACGGTCGGCCCTCAGGGGTGGAACAAGTGCAGCTAGGGGAAGGGTTGGGTCCCCATAAGCAGGAGCAGGCTAGGCAGCTGCTCCAAGAGCACCAGGAGCTCTTCTCCGCACTCCTGGCTACACCAGCCGGGCCGTGCACCAGGTGGAAACCCCCGGCCAGCGTCCCCTTCGGCAACCAGCATACAGACTCCCGGAGGCAGTACGCGAATCCATGCGGGCTGAAATCCGGGAGATGCTGGAGCTGGGAGTTATCGAGCCCTCTGCCAGTCCATGGGCCTCGCCCGTCGTCCTGGTCCCCAAAAAGGATGGTACCACCCGGTTTTGTGTCGACTACCGGAGGCTCAATGACTGCACTGTCACCGATGCTTACCCCATGCCCCGAGTCGACGAGCTGTTGGATCAGATCTCCCAGGGCCATTTCTTGACCACGGTAGATCTGTGCAAGGGGTACTGGCAGATTCCCCTTGCAGAGGAGGCGACCCCGAAGTCGGCCTTCATCACCCCGTTCGGCCTGTACCAGTTTTGGGTTATGCCGTTCGGGATGAAGAACGCCCCGGCCACTTTTCAGCGGTTGATCGATCGCCTCCTCGATGGCCTCCAGGAATTCGCTTGCGCGTACCTGGACGACATCGCCATCTACAGCCAGACTTGGGAGGAACACCTTCACCATCTGGGGGTGGTATTCGCTCGGATAAGGGACGCCAACCTGACCCTTAAACCCACGAAGTGTAGGATAGGGATGTCTGAGGTACAGTACCTCGGCCACCGGGTGGGTCGGGGAACCCAGCGTCCAGAACCGGCCAAGATAGAAGCCATTCTGGAGTGGCCCACCCCCATCACCAAGACTCAGGTCCTCGCTTTCTTGGGCACGGCAGGGTACTATCGGAAATTCGTTCCCAACTATAGCGTCCTCGCCAAACCCCTGACCGACCTGACTAAGAAAACCCTGCCACGCCAAGTCCTGTGGTCCCCGGAGTGCGAAACCGCCTTCCAACAACTGAAGACCGCCCTAACCCAAGCACCCCTCTTGGCAGCTCCCAATTATAACAAACGCTTTATTGTCCATACCGACGCATCGATGTTCAGACTGGGAGCCGTACTAAGCCAAGTGGGGGACGACGGGGGGGATCATCCGGTGGCTTACATCAGCCGCAAACTCCTACCCCAGGAGGTGGGATACGCAGCGGTTGAGAAAGAATGTCTGGCCTTGGTTTGGGCCCTGCGAAAGTTCCAGCCGTATGTGTACGGGCGGTCCTTCACCGTAATGACGGATCACAACCCCCTGGTGTGGCTCAACCGGGTGGCGGGGGAGAACGGCCGCCTGTTGCGGTGTAGCCTGGCCCTCCAACCTTTTAACTTTTCTATCCAATACCGGCCCGGGCCACAGAACGGAATGCCGACGGTCTATCCCGGCAATCGGCCCGGGAACCCAGAGATCCAAGCTCCCCGACTTCCCCTATTTGACCCGTGTGGGTCCAACCGGGTCCGTCGGACTCGTTTGAAGGGGGGAGGAATGTCATGGAACGGACATAAGGGCTCTGACCAGCGAGCCCCAGAACTAAACAGCCTGGGACATTTCAAAGACCTTTTTCTTTATTTGAGACTCTTTCGGTTTTGCGTGTTGAAATGAACAGTTATACCTTTTCTAGATGTGGTTTTATTGGTGTGATGTATTACCATGTATCCTGTATTGTATGAGTGTGGATTCAGATGTGTAATTGTGTGATGCATTTAAAGGTATTATATTTCCCCTTGGTTGCTAGGAGGGAAAGGCTGTGTTGAAATTCAATTGTATGCTAATGTCTGTGTACATTAGCTCTGTGTGTGTGTAATCTGATGATGCAAGCATGTCATTGTATGCAAATTGAGTTTCCATTCAAGCCTGGGCATGTCTCCTTTGTGTGTGAGATGTTTAAATGCGTGTCCCATTTTGAGTAAAAAGTCAGTTCAACTGCGTTTGACTTGAAACATACAGCCCCGTTTGGTGTCGTCATTTCATCGCTAAAATCACAGTGCAGGAGACACTCTGCGGTCTCCTAGCGCCCCCCTACGCAGAACGGGTCAATTTAATTTGGCAGCACCATCTCGCCAAGTAACACCAGGGTCATCTCAGGCCGCTTGAGACGCCGAGTGCCGTGACACTCGGTAGTCGGGCCTGACACCATCAAGAGGGGGTCGGATTGAGCACACACCGCAGACGGATAACACCCCATTCCGTCACAGCATCGAAACAATCTTCTTCCGTTGGTGAGGCAAGCCGGAGATCATCAACATACTGCAATAGGGTAGCTTTGTCTGGCTGAGAGGGAAAGGCAGATAAGTCTTGGTTCAGTGCTCTCCCGAAGATAGTAGGCAAATATTTGAAACCTTGAGGGAGGCACGTCATCTGATGTTTGGAGCCATTCTCGGCGTTTTCACACTGTAAGGCAAACAATGGCTGACTCGCTGGAGCCAAGCGGATACAGAAGAACGCATCTTTTAAATCAAGGACAGTGTAGAATTCTGTGTTGCCGGGTATCAGAGCTCGGAGATTACACTCAATTGGGCCAAATCCTGTACAGATGTGTATTCTTGAGTGCCCTCTTTCTGAACTGGAGCAACAGGATATTCCATGAAGACACACAAAACTTTAGAAAACCGTACTTAAGCAGGTGTTCAAGGTGGACTTGGATGTGTTGCTTGGCTTTTTGTGGGATGTGGTACTGACGCAGCGCCACGGGCTGGTCGCCTGGTTTGAGATCACCATATACCGGAGGGATGTTCTAGGCCAGGCCTGGTGGATTGTATTCTGAATCCGTTTCTATTACTTTTTTATTCATCTTACAAAAATACACATTTTATAACACGTTTCTCTCTTCTCATCATAAGCAACTTCTTTGTGCATTCCCCATTTCACTGGATTATCTTTTCTATTTAGTTTACAATTTCTCCAAACTGATCTAACGCCTGCAGTCTTTTCATCTCTATCTGCTGTCTCTCTCAGATGTCTCTCCTAGCTCCCGCCTCAACTCTCCTGACTCTTCCCTCCCACCTTTTCCTCTATCAGTGTTACAGTTTGCATGGGGGGGGTATGGGTTTCAAAGTTGCAAAAACCTTTTTTTAAATCAGCAGAGTCTCTTTACAATAAACACAAATGCAATTGAAATGTAGCAGCACTGTTTTACGTGGAATGTCAACAAACTCTCGCAGCCTGCAACACCCAACACATTCACTTACTGGGACAAAAATACTGGTACGTACAGTTGTGTTCAAAATTATTCAACCCCCACTGAAATTGAGTGTTTTGGCCAGTTTGACATTGATTTTGATCATTCAGTCATCTTGCTTACAATTAAATCAAAGAGGCACGTGTAGGTCAGACAAATATAACATAACATTTATAATGAAATAACCACAAATGTCTTTTCTGTGCTCACATCATTATCAGTTTTATTCAACCCCCAAGTGACATTCAATCTTAGTACTTAGTACAACATCCTTTTACAGTTATAACAGCTTTTAAACGTGAAGCATAGCTTGACACAAGTGTCTTGCAGCGATCTATGGGTATCTTCGCCCATTCGTCATGGGCAAAAGCCTCCAGTTCAGTCACATTCTTAGGCTTGCGCACTGCAACTGCTTTCTTTAAGTCCCACCAGAGGTTCTCAATCGGATTTAAGTCAGGTGACTGCGATGGCCACTCCAAAATGATCCAGCCTTTAATCTGCAACCATGCTCTAGTGGACTTGGAGGTATGCTTGGGATCATTGTCCTGTTGAAAGGTCCAACGTCTCCCAAGCCTCAGGTTTGTGACGGACTGCATCACATTGTCATCCAATATCTCCTGGTACTGAAGAGAATTCATGGTACCTTGCACACGCTGAAGCTTCCCTGTACCTGCAGAAGCAAAACAGCCCCAAAGCATGATTGACCCCCCGCCATGCTTCACAGTAGGCAAGGTGTTCTTTTCTTCATAGGCCTTGTTCTTCCTCCTCCAAACATAGCGTTGATCCATGGCCCAAACAGTTCTAATTTTGTTTCATCAGTCCACAGAACACTATCCCAAAACTTCTGTGGTTTGTCCACATGACTTTTGGCATACTGCAGTCGACTCTTCTTATTCTTTGGAGACAGCAAGGGGGTGTACCTGGGAGTTCTGGCATGGAGGCCTTCATTACGCAGTGTGCGCCGTATTGTCTGAGCTGAAACTTCAGTACCCACATCTGACAAATCTTTTCTCAGTTCCTCAGCAGTCACACGGGGACTTTTCTCCACTCTACGCTTCAGGTAGCGCACAGCAGTCGAAGTCAGCATCTTCTTTCTGCCACGACCAGGTAGCGTTTCAACAGTGCCCTATGCCTTGAATTTGTGAATGATGCTTCCTATGGTCTCTCTTGGTTGTTTAACATCTTTGCAATCTTCTTATAGCCATTGCCCTTCCTGTGAAGAGTAATCACCTCTTCTCTTGTCTTCCTGGACCATTCTCTTGACTTCACCATGTTTGTAACCACACCAGTAAATGTCTAGAAGGAGCTGAGTATCACAGTCATTTTAAAGCTGCCTAATTGGTGCTTATTATGCTTTATTGCTGCTCCGTGACATCCACAGGTGTTTTCAATACCTGATTGAAAACACTTGAATGAACCTCTGTTCTTCAGAGTCGTAGTCTTTAAGGGGTTGAATAATTGTGTCAACGAAGAATTCACAAAAGAAACATTTACTACTGTATTACAAAACCAATTGATGTCATTTTAGTTGCATATGGTTCTTTAAAAAGTCCTTGTAGGATTTCATTCTGAATACAATTACAAATGTACACTAAATTCCCTAAAACCCAGCATTGGGGGTTGAATAATTTTGAACACAACTGTATATTCAGCCCTTGGGTTTTTACGTCCCAGGTGCATTATCTTGCACTTATCCACATTAAAACTCAATTGCCACAGCTCCGACCATTTTTTTAGTTTACCTAAATCATTTGTCATTTGGCTGATCCCTCCAGGAACGTCAACCCTGTTGCAAATCTTTGTGTCATCAGCAAAAAGACATACTTTTCCATTAATACCTTCTGCAATATCACTAATAAAAATATTTTAAAAAATGGGTCCAAGTACTGACCCCTGAGGTACCCCACTGGTAACAAGACCTTGCGCTGAATAAACTCTATTTACCACAACCCTCTGTTGCCTGTCACTCAGCCACTGCCTAATCCATTCAACAATATTGGAATCCAAGCTCAAAGATTGCAATTTATTGATAAGCCTTCTATGCGGAACAGTATCAAAAGCCTTACTGAAATCTAAATAAGCAATTTCTACTGCACCACCTGTGTCTATTATTTTTGTTACCCAATCAAAAAAATCAATAAGATTAGTTTGGCATGATCTCCCTGAGGTAAACCCATGTTGTTTCTGATCCTGTAATCTATGTGTTTTTAGATGTTCAACAATCCTTTCCTTTAACATGGTTTCCATTAATTTCCCCACTACTGACGTAAGACTAACTGGCCTATAGTTCCCCGATTCCTCCCTACATCTGGGTGAGAGCAGGCTGATTTGCATATGGAAAATTCATCCCTGTATTGGCACAATCAAGCTAAAACCTTGTTTGTGAGACCTGAGCGGGCACCCACCGTAGAGCAAGCCATTTGTGCTGTTGCTCATTCTCAGGACCCTCACAAACACCCCCTTGTCTCTCACTGCAATTGTAAAGGGTCATCCAGACGTGGACCCCTTGCTTGATGTGCCCAGAGGGGTGTCAGCTATACCCTCCTGACGGGGCCCAATAAGGCCGAAACGATCGTCGGGGGTTGCTGCACCTCTCGTGCAGGGATGACGTCCTTTGCAATCAGCACTGGCCACCCTTTCTGGGTGAGAGCAGGCTGATTTGCATATGGAAAATTCATCCCTGTAATGGCACAATCAAGCTAAAACCTTGTTTGTGAGACCTGAGCGGGCACCCACCGTAGAGCAGGCCATTTGTGCTGTTGCTCATTCTCAGGACCCTCACAAACACCCCCTTGTCTCTCAGTGCAATTGTAAAGGGTCATCCAGACGTGGACTCCTTGCTTGATGTGCCCAGAGGGGTGTCAGCTATACCCTCCTGACGGGGCCCAATAAGGCCGAAACGATCGTCGGGGGTTGCTGCACCTCTCGTGCAGGGATGACGTCCTTTGCAATCAGCACTGGCCACCCTTTCTGGGTGAGAGCAGGCTGATTTGCATATGGAAAATTCATCCCTGTAATGGCACAATCAAGCTAAAACCTTGTTTGTGAGACCTGAGCGGGCACCCACCGTAGAGCAGGCCATTTGTGCTGTTGCTCATTCTCAGGACCCTCACAAACACCCCCCTTGTCTCTCACTGCAATTGTAAAGGGTCATCCAGACGTGGACCCCTTGCTTGATGTGCCTAGAGGGGTGTCAGCTATACCCTCCTGACGAGGCCCAATAAGGCTGAAACGATCGTCGGGGGTTGCTGCACCTCGTGCAGGGATGACGTCCTTGGCAATCAGCACTGGTCACCCTTTCTGGGTGACAGCAGGCTGATTTGCATATGGAAAATTCATCCCTGTAATGGAACAATCAAGCTAAAACCTTGTTTGTGAGACCTGAGCGGGCACCCACCGTAGAGCAGGCCATTTGTGCTGTTGCTCATTCTCAGGACCCTCACAAACACCCCCCTTGTCTCTCACTCCCTACTACCCTTCTTGCAAATGGGCACAACATTTGCTAATTTCCAGTCTTCTGGGACGACTCCCGTTAACAGATTTATTTAACCAATCCTTGCTAACGGTTTTGCTATTACATCACTGAGCTCTTTTAATAATTTAGGGTGGATCCCATCAGGCCCCATTGACTTATTTGTATTTACTTTAGACAGCTGCTGTAGAACCTCCTCCTCTGTAAACTCATATGTAAATGTCTCGTTAGTGTTTCCTCCTAACTGAGGTCCCTTTCCTTCCTTTTCTTCTTCAAAGACTGAATAAAAATATTCATTGAGGCAGTCAGCGAGACTTTTATCCTCTTCTACATACCTTCCTTCCTTTGTTTTTAATCTAACTAATCCTTGTTTTCTTTTCTCGTTTATGTATCTAAAAAAAAAATTTTCCCCCTTATTTACTGACTGAGCTATTTTCTCTTCTGCGTGTGCTTTGGAAGCTCTTATAAATTGCTTTGCCTCTTTCTGCCTAATCTTATAGGTTTGCCTGAGTTTTTTTATAATTATTGAATGCTGTCTTTTTGTTCTTCACTATTTTGGCCACTTCTGCAGAGTACCACAGTGGTTTCTTCCCTACTGCTAATACCTCTCCCTACACAACCAAGCATTCTGCTAGCATTTCCTGCTGCTCTAGTACATTGACTACTTACCCTTAGATCCTCTGAAATAATAACCCCTAAATCCCTTTCCTCAGATGTTGAGGTTAGGACTGTAAACAACACCTGTGCTTCTGAGAAGTGTTCATTTCTCTACTAAATGCCCCTCTGATATGCCAGTTACCAGTGGGGTACCTCAGGGGTCAGTACTTGGACCCATTCTCTTGAATATTTTTATTAGTGATATTGCAGAAGGTATTAATGGTAAAGTATGTCTTTTTGCTGATGACACAAAGATTTGCAACAGGGTTGACGTTCCTGGAGGGATCAGCCAAATGACAAATGATTTAGGTAAACTAAAAAAATGGTGGGAGCTGTGGCAATTGAGTTTTAATGTGGATAAGTGCAAGATAATGCACCTGGGACGTAAAACCCAAGGGCTGAATATAGAATATTTGATACATCTGAGGGTTGTGATTTAGGGGTTATTATTTCAGAGGATCTAAGGGTAAGTAGTCAATGTAATAGAGCAGCAGGAAATGCTAGCAGAATCCTTGGTTGTGTAGGGAGAGGTATTAGCAGTAGGAAAAGGGAAGTGCTCATGCCACTGTACAGAGCACTGGTGAGACCTCACTTGGAGTACTGTGTGCAGTACTGGAGACCGTATCTCCAGAAGGATATAGACATCTTAGAGAGAGTTCAGAGAAGGGCTACTAAAATGGTGTACGGCTTGAAGGAGAAAAGTTACCAGGAAAGGCTTAATGATCTTAACATGTATAGCTTTGAAAAAAGACGAGACAGAGGAGATATGATAGAAACATTTAAATACGTAAAGGGAATCCACAAGGTAGAGGAAGGGAGTATATTTAAAAGGAAACAAAGTAGCAAAACAAGAGGACATAGTCTTAGATTAGAGGGGCAAAGGGTTAAAAGTAACATCAGGAAGCATTATTTTACTGAGAGGGTGGTGGATACATGGAACAGTCTTCCAGTAGAAGTGGTAGAGGCTAAAACAGTAATTGAATTTAAGCAAGCATGGGATAGGCATAAGGCTATCCTAAACAAAAGATAAATCCAGGTAAAGTATCCATGTAATTGGGCGACTAGATGGGCCGAAAGGTTCCTATCTGCCGACATTATTCTATGTTTCTATGCTGTTTAACCCCTTAACCCTGCATTTCACTGCTGTGTGCTCATCTCATTTTTACCGCTTTCGCTCATCATGTTTAAACGTGATTTGAAGCCACATTAAATTAAATGACCCAGACATATTAGATATCGTTCTTTCCGGCAGACTCCGCAGATTCATAATATATAATTTTTATATGTATACGTCATGTCCTGCCTGTATATTATGACAAAAAATGCAATAAAAATTGAATTTTTAATCATCTGCAGTGTGTAAAGTGTTTTTTTTTCACATTTTAGCACATGAGCATTTGCAGTTATGTTTTCTATGGGGTGCGCTTGTACAAAAATTAGAAATGGGGACTTGTTACATTTTTTGTGGGGGGAATTACGTGATTTATAGCAAACGCACCCCATAGAAAAAAATCATTAGTGCAGCATCATTGTTCACATTATAATTGAAATGTGAACAATATTGCTGCATTAATAAAAATAACACACCAAAAAATACATGTTTTTTTTTATCTTTTTTTTTTTACTTTATACCTGGTCATGTTGGGCATCACCATGCTCAGGCCTTTCGATTGACACCCTCCATGACCCCCTAGCTGCCACGGTTCTGAAGATATCGGGGTTCAAATGAACCCCCTATCTGACATCATCACGCTATACGTGAGGACGTCAGGCAGTGAGGGGGGACCCGGGGGTGGAGCCGCAATCCAAGATGGCGGCCCCACCGGAGCTAGGGCGCACTTCGGCGCCAAAGTGCGACCCGGTGCCTAAGGGGTTAAAGCCAAGCACCGCTTAAAAGGGGAGACTCTCCCCTTTTAAGCGGTGCCTGGCTTTTTTTTGTGGGACCTCCCGATCAGGAGGGAGAGGGATCCGAACGGATCCCCCCCTCCCTTCCAGGCGATCTCCTCATTGCCGGGGGGTCGCCTGGAAATGACGTTGTCATTTACGTCGGGAGGAGCTTGACTTCAGCGTCTGAGGACGCTGAAGTCAGAACGCCGCGGGACCCCGGACAGAGAGGTGAGTATCTCCGCGGGGGTCGGGGTCCGCAAAGCTGATGACATGTGGGACACGTCCTCCTCAGCATTACAGCGGGAATAACTGAGGACGTGTCCAAGATGGCGGCCCTCACCGGAGCTAGGCTGCACTTCGGCGCCGCAAGGCATCTCTATACACAGCATCTCTATACACAGCCCCATCAGCATCTCTATACACAGCCTCACAGCATCTCTATACACAGCCCCATCAGCATCTCTATACACAGCCTCACAGCATCTCTATACACAGCCCCATCAGCATCTCTATACACAGTCCCATCAGCATCTCTATACACAGCCCCATCAGCATCTCTATACACAGCCTCACAGCATCTCTATACACAGCCCCATCAACATCTCTATACTCAGCATCTCTATACACAACCCCATCAGCATCTCTATACACAGCATCTCTATACACAGCCCCATCAGCATCTCTATACACAGCATCTCTATACACAACCCCATCAGCATCTCTATACACAGCCCCATCAGCATCTCTATACACAACCTCACAGCATCTCTATACACAACCCCATCAGCATTTCTATACACAGCATCTCTATACACAGCCACACAGCATCTCTATACACAACACCATCAGCATCTCTATACACAGCATCTCTATACACAACCCCATCAGCATCTCTATACACAGCATCTCTATACACAACCTCACAGCATCTCTATACACAGCATCTCTATACACAACCCCATCAGCATCTCTATACACAGCATCTCTATACACAGCCTCACAGCATCTCTATACACAACCTCACAGCATCTCTATACACAACCTCACAGCATCTCTATACACAACCCCATCAGCATCTCTATACACAACCCCATCAGTATCTCTATACACAGCATCTCTATACACAACCCCATCAGCATCTCTATACACAGCATCTCTATACACAACCCCATCAGCATCTCTATACACAAACAGCATCTCTATACACAGCATCTCTATACACAACCCCATCAGCATCTCTATACACAACCCCATCAGCATCTCTATACACAGCATCTCTATACACAACCTCACAGCATCTCTATACACAGCATCTCTATACACAGCCTCACAGCATCTCTATACACAGCATCTCTATACACAACCCCATCAGCATCTCTATACACAGCATCTCTATACACAGCCTCACAGCATCTCTATACACAACCTCACAGCATCTCTATACACAACCTCACAGCATCTCTATACACAGCATCTCTATACACAACCCCATCAGCATCTCTATACACAACCCCATCAGTATCTCTATACACAGCATCTCTATACACAACCCCATCAGCATCTCTATACACAGCATCTCCATACACAACCCCATCAGCATCTCTATACACAGCATCTCTATACACAGCCTCACAGCATCTCATACACAACCCCATCAGTATCTCTATACACAGCATCTCTATACACAACCCCATCAGCATCAGCATCTCTATACACAGCATCTCTATACACAAACAGCATCTCTATACACAGCCACACAGCATCTCTATACACAAACAGCATCTCTATACACAGCCACACAGCATCTCTATACACAAACAGCATCTCTATACACAGCCACAACAGCATCTCTATACACAAACAGCATCTCTATACACAACCCCATCAGCATTTCTATACACAGCATCTCTATACACAACACCATCAGCATCTCTATACACAGCATCTCTATACACAGCCTCACAACATCTCTATACACAACCTCACAGCATCGCTATACACAGCATCTCTATACACAACCTCACAGCATCTCTATACACAGCATCTCTACACAGCCTCACAGCATCTCTATACACAACCTCACAGCATCTCTATACACAACCCCATCAGCATCTCTATACACAGCATCTCTATACACAGCCTCACAGCATCTCTATACACAGCCTCACAGCATCGCTATACACAGCATCTCTATACACAACCCCATCAGAATCTCTATACACAAACAGCATCTCTATACACAGCCTCACAGCATCTCTATACACCGCCTCACAGCATCTCTATACACAGCCTCATCAGCATCTCTATACACAACCTCACAGCATCTCTATACACAACCCCATCAGCATCTCTATACACAAACAGCATCTCTATACACAGCCTCACAGCATCTCTATACACAGCCTCATCAGCATCTCTATACACAACCCCATCAGCATCTCTATACACAAACAGCATCTCTATACACAACCCCATCAGCATCTCTATACACAAACAGCATCTCTATACACAGCATCTCTATACACAACCTCACAGCATCTCTATACACAACCCCATCAGCATCTCTCTACACAACCTCACAGCATCTCTACACAGCCTCACAGCATCTCTATGAACCCTCAAATGAACCCCCTATCTCCACCAGGGGATTCCGGGCAGCTAGGGGTTCCCTGGCTATCTGACATCATCACGCTATGCGTGAGGACGTCAGGCAGTGAGGGGTGTCCCGGGGGTGGAGCTGCGATCCAAGATGGCGGCCCCCACCGGAGATCGGCACCGAAGTGCGACCCTGTGCCTAAGGGGTTAAAGCCAAGCACCGCTGCCACGGTTCTGAAGATATCGGGGTTCAAATGAACCCCCTATCTGACATCATCACGCTATACGTGAGGACGTCAGGCAGTGAGGGGGGACCCGGGGGTGGAGCCGCAATCCAAGATGGCGGCCCCACCGGAGCTAGGGCGCACTTCGGCGCCAAAGTGCGACCGGTGCCTAAGGGGTTAAAGCCAAGCACCGCTTAAAAGGGGAGACTTCTCCCCTTTTAAGCGGTGCCTGGCTTTTTTTTGTGGGCCTCCCGATCAGTGGAGGAGAGGGATCCGAACGGATCCCCCTCCCTTCCAGGCGATCTCCTCATTGCCGGGGGTCGCCTGGAAATGACGTTGTCATTTACGTCGGAGGAGCTTGACTTCAGCGTCTGAGGACGCTGAAGTCAGAACGCCGCGGGACCCCGGACAGAGAGGTGAGTATCTCCGCCGGGGTCCCGCAAAGCTGATGAACATGTGGGACACGTCCTCCTCAGCATACAAGCGGGAATAACTGAGGACGTGTCCAAGATGGCGGCCCTCACCGGAGCTAGGCTGCACTTCGGCGCCGCAAGGCATCTCTATACACAGCATCTCTATACACAGCCCCATCAGCATCTCTATACACAGCCTCACAGCATCTCTATACACAGCCCCATCAGCATCTCTATACACAGCCTCCACAGCATCTCTATACACAGCCCCATCAGCATCTCTATACACAGCCCCATCAGCATCTCTATACACAGCCCCATCAGCATCTCTATACACAGCCTCACAGCATCTCTATACACAGCCCCATCAGCATCTCTATACACAGCCCCATCAGCATCTCTATACACAGCCTCACAGCATCTCTATACACAGCCCCATCAACATCTCTATACTCAGCATCTCTATACACAACCCCATCAGCATCTCTATACACAGCATCTCTATACACAGCCCCATCAGCATCTCTATACACAGCATCTCTATACACAACCCCATCAGCATCTCTATACACAGCCCCATCAGCATCTCTATACACAACCTCACAGCATCTCTATACACAACCCCATCAGCATTTCTATACACAGCATCTCTATACACAGCCACACAGCATCTCTATACACAACACCATCAGCATCTCTATACACAGCATCTCTATACACAACCCCATCAGCATCTCTATACACAGCATCTCTATACACAACCCAAGCAATCTCTATACACAGCATCTCTATACACAACCCATCAGCATCTCTATACACAGCATCTCTATACAACAGCCTCACAGCATCTCTATACACAACCTCACAGCATCTCTATACACAACCTCACAGCATCTCTATACACAACCCCATCAGCATCTCTATACACAACCCCATCAGTATCTCTATACACAGCATCTCTATACACAACCCCATCAGCATCTCTATACACAGCATCTCTATACACAACCCCATCAGCATCTCTATACACAAACAGCATCTCTATACACAGCATCTCTATACACAACCCCATCAGCATCTCTATACACAACCCCATCAGCATCTCTATACACAGCATCTCTATACACAACCTCACAGCATCTCTATACACAGCATCTCTATACACAGCCTCACAGCATCTCTATACACAGCATCTCTATACACAACCCCATCAGCATCTCTATACACAGCATCTCTATACACAGCCTCACAGCATCTCTATACACAACCTCACAGCATCTCTATACACAACCTCACAGCATCTCTATACACAGCATCTCTATACACAACCCATCAGCATCTCTATACACAACCCCATCAGTATCTCTATACACAGCATCTCTATACACAACCCCATCAGCATCTCTATACACAGCATCTCCATACACAACCCCATCAGCATCTCTATACACAGCATCTCTATACACAGCCTCACAGCATCTCTATACACAACCCCATCAGTATCTCTATACACAGCATCTCTATACACAACCCCATCAGCATCAGCATCTCTATACACAGCATCTCTATACACAAACAGCATCTCTATACACAGCCACACAGCATCTCTATACACAAACAGCATCTCTATACACAGCCACACAGCATCTCTATACACAAACAGCATCTCTATACACAGCCACACAGCATCTCTATACACAAACAGCATCTCTATACACAACCCCATCAGCATTTCTATACACAGCATCTCTATACACAACACCATCAGCATCTCTATACACAGCATCTCTATACACAGCCTCACAACATCTCTATACACAACCTCACAGCATCGCTATACACAGCATCTCTATACACAACCTCACAGCATCTCTATACACAGCATCTCTACACAGCCTCACAGCATCTCTATACACAACCTCACAGCATCTCTATACACAACCCCATCAGCATCTCTATACACAAGCATCTCTATACACAGCCTCACAGCATCTCTATACACAGCCTCACAGCATCGCTATACACAGCATCTCTATACACAACCCCATCAGAATCTCTATACACAAACAGCATCTCTATACACAGCCTCACAGCATCTCTATACACCGCCTCACAGCATCTCTATACACAGCCTCATCAGCATCTCTATACACAACCTCACAGCATCTCTATACACAACCTCACAGCATCTCTATACACAGCATCTCTATACACAGCCCCATCAGCATCTCTATACACAACCCCATCAGCATCTCTATACACAAACAGCATCTCTATACACAGCCTCACAGCATCTCTATACACAGCCTCATCAGCATCTCTATACACAACCCCATCAGCATCTCTATACACAAACAGCATCTCTATACACAACCCCATCAGCATCTCTATACACAAACAGCATCTCTATACACAGCATCTCTATACACAACCTCACAGCATCTCTATACACAACCCCATCAGCATCTCTCTACACAACCTCACAGCATCTCTACACAGCCTCACAGCATCTCTATGAACCCTCAAATGAACCCCCTATCTCCACCAGGGGATTCCGGGCAGCTAGGGGTTCCCTGGCTATCTGACATCATCACGCTATGCGTGAGGACGTCAGGCAGTGAGGGGTGTCCCGGGGGTGGAGCTGCGATCCAAGATGGCGGCCCCCACCGGAGATCGGCGCCGAAGTGCGACCCTGTGCCTAAGGGGTTAAAGCCAAGCACCGCTTAAAAGGGGAGACTCTCCCCTTTTAAGAGGTGCCTGGCTTTTTTTTGCGGGACCGATCGGGATCCCCCCTCCCTTCCAGGCGATCTCCTGGCATTGCCAGGGGGGGGGGGGTCGCCTGGAAATGACGTTGTCATTTACATCGGGAGAAGCTTGACTTTTCAGCGTCTGAGGACGCTGAAGTCAGAACGCCGCGGGACCCCGGACAGAGAGGTGAGTATCTCCCCGGGGGTCCCGCAAAGCTGATGACGTGTGGGACACGTCCTCCTCAGCATACAGCGAGAGTAACTGAGGACGTGTCCCGCACGTCGTCAGCAGTGAAGGGGTTATAAACGTCCCTTTTTTAACTTTTTGTCCTTGTTTCCTGTCCCCCAGGGCACTACCCGGCCCACCATACACCTTTTATGGCAAATACCTAGCATATATGCCCTCTTGGAGGACACTCTAAAAATCTAATTTTGAGTCCCATTGACTTGTAATGAGTTCGAGTTTGAACTTTTGAAAAGTTTGAGTTCGAATGCGAACCAAATTCGGGGGTGTTCGGCTCATCCCTAGTGGTGGTGTGCTGTCAGCATAGACGAGGAGAAAGAACTGACAGGGGTCAGGGGAGGCTGCCGTGCTGAAGCAGCAACAACACTTTGTTTATATTGACACAGAGAAGAGTTTCTTGGTGGAACGGCTGGTAGATATTGCTAACGCTTGTGTTGAGCACTGCGAGCTCATAACACGGACGCGCCTGCTAAATACTCTGGCTCAGCAAATGATCAGCATGGCTAAAGAACCCGATTTGGCAATAATCATGACAAATCACATGACTACTAAGATTGGACCCAGGGAATCCATGTTGGTGCCTGCTTTAGGAGACAGCTGGGGGGGGGGGGGGTCAAGCAGCCAGTATTTGTTTAATACTTACTTGGGAAAATAAGCAAAGGTCACCAACTTTACAGACATCGCCAGGTCAGAAAACTGCTACAGTGCCTTTCACAATCACACATCAGGATTTTCGTGATGTTGGCTTTCCTGAACATGAAGTTAATTCATCACAATGTGAAATAAATCCAAGGAAACGTCCACGAAATGATGATGAACCCTAACAAATCAATTTCTGTTAGCTGCTGCAGAGCTCCGTTTTGTCAAGGTGTAATATTTAGCTCCATTATATCCACATGTACATATTTGTTGTATATTATGTCGACTTGTAAATATGTGCTTTATATAAAAAGTATTTATTTTATTTGGAAAATCCTTTTATTTTTAAATGTTTCTTTATTTACACATGGGATAGATAGCACTGACCAATGAACAAACAATAGGTCCTCTTATTATTTTATCAGAAAAATAGGCAACGCATACAGCTTCTGCCAGGGTTAGATAGATTATAAATCAGCATTGTGCTCCATCTAACAATATTCCCATCCAATGAACAAAAAAAACATATGACAACTTTGCTGGAATATTCAGACAGTGCTTTAATGCATAGACAACTTGCAGAGAAATGCCGGTAACAGCTCGGCGGCATAAATAAGGGAATGATAAATCCTCTGGGACCAGTCATCCAACCTTTGAAATACCAATTGTTCTTGCATTATTGGCCTTTAGCACCACGTGACCTGAACAACCATCCGCAGAGAAAGTGGCCATAAATTCTTACAACGATAATAAATAGGTTTCTCAGTACCGATATACTGTACATATCGATGAGGGAGGCGTCCTGCGTGCTATGTGCTGCTGCCGCTGCTCTTCCCGGAGCTCTGTTTGTCCATGTGTAAGAAGCTGTGTGTCCCATGACTACTTAAAGTGGATCGTTGTACAGTCTTGCTGTGATAAAAGTGGTAATAGTTGTCCAGGTTTCCAATCTGCCCCAGGTTGATGTAGTCGTACTTGTCAGCCAATTCAGCCGCCACCTCAGCCGCCACCCGGCACTCGCACAGCCCAGTGGTTTGAGTAGAGGGCGCAGGGCCCGGCCGCCCTGCAGGCAGGGGGCAGTAGCAGGAGAAGCAGCACGGCGGCTGCCAGGGCCAGCATGTTGCTGTTGTTGTGGTGTAGCTACGGAGGGAGCAGGGGCAGTGCACGGAATCCACTGGCTGCTCACAGGACACACATACTGCGCTCAACTTCCCAGCTTAAAGGTCTATGACCCCGGAGAGATGTTCCATTCTGCTGTCATCTAGCGGCCATGGAAAAAATGGTCTTTAAATTCTTTAACAAGAAATAAACAGTCCGCACACAGATTTACGTGCGCAACGTTACTGCGCGAGTATCACACTTCGTTTTGCGCATCATTTTTATGAACGTTATTTTTTGACGGATAAAAAACTGCGCTCGGATCGTACTACCACATTAATTTGTGTGCGATAACGTTTTTTCCGTGAAAAAAAAATTGCGCTGCACGAGCGCATTTGCGCGAAGCGTGTAATAGGGGCCTATATGTTTTCATGTGTTTATTGAACAGAACATGTAAACATTCACAGTGCAGGGTGGAAAAAGTATGTGAACCCCTAGCCTAATGACTTCTCCAAGAGCTAATTGGAGCCAGGAGTGAGCCAACCTTGAGTCCAATCAGTGTGATATTATTGGATGTGTTGCTGAAAGCTGTCCTGCCCTTTAAAAACACACACCAGTTTTGGGTTTACTGGTTTCAAGAAGCACTGCCTGATGTGAACCATGCCTCGCAGAAAAGAGCTCTCAGAAGACCTACGATCAAGAATTGTTGACTTGCATGAAGCTGGAAAGGGTTACAAAAGTATCTCCAAAAGCCTTGATGTTCATGTGTCCACGGTAAGACAGACTGTCTACAAATGGAGAAAGTTCAGCACTGTTGCTACTCTCCCTAGGCATGGTCGTCCTGTAAAGATGACTGCAAGAGCACAGCGCAGAATGCTTAATGAGGTAAAGAAGAATCCTAGAGTGTCAGCTAAAGACTTACAGAAATCTCTGGCACATGCTAACATTTTTGTTGACACATCTACAATAATGAAAACATTAAACAAGAATGGAGTACATGGGAGGACACCACGGAGGAAGCCATTGCTGTCCAAAAAGAATATTGCAGCACCTTTGAAGTTTGCAAAAAGAGCACCTGGATGTTCCACAGCACTACCGGCAAATATTCTGTGGACAGATGAAACCAAAATTGGAGTTGTTTGGAAAAAACAACACAACACTATGTGTGGAGAAAAAAAGGCACAGCACACCAACATCAAAACCTCATCCCCACTGTAAAACATGGCGGAGGGAGCATCATGGTTTGGGGCTGCTTTGCTGCCTCAGGGCCTGGACGGATTGTTGTCATTGATGGAAAAATGAAATCCAGAGTTTATCAAGACATTTTGCAGGAAAACGTAAGACCATCTGTCCGCCAACTGAAGCTCCGCAGAGGATGGGTAATGCAACAGGACAATGACCCAAAGCATACAAGTAATTCAACAAAAGAATGGCTTCAACCCCATTAAAATGCTGTGGCATGACCTTAAGAGAGCGATTCACACCAGACATCCCAAGAATATTGCTACACTGAAGAGGAGTGGTCCAAAATTACTCCAGATCGTTGTGCAGGTCTGATCTGCAACTACAGGGAACGTTTGGTTGAGGTTATTGCTGCCAAAGGAGGGTCATCCAGTTATTAAACAGTAACGTGTGTGTGATGGTTGGCGCTAAAGAGAGAAGAAAAAATAATTTTTGGACGGGTGTTGCCAATAAACTCCTCCAGGTAGTCTGTCCAACTGCCCAAAAAAGAACAAATATAGAAAATAAATGGAGTTGGAGGGGGGTGCGCCCAAACTTCAAATGGAGTAATAAATAAGAGAACAGTCTGTGTAACTGATCTCTAGATAGTCTTTATAAGATGGCTCAAATAAACAGTCTTGGCCGCTGGGCAGGTCTCTGCAAGCTCCATAGAAAACCAGGTGGTTAATAGGTAGTAATAACTTGATACAAGTCCCGTGGTGCTGAGCCAATATGGGTGAATAAAGCAAAAAAATGTTTGGTTTTTTTTCTGGTTTTTTTCCCAGCCGGATCTTACCCAGTCAGAAGGTTCACCCCTCGGTAGTTCCGTCCCTCAAGATGTCACAAGATCATCAGGGTTGATCTCCGAAATGCGCTTTATCCTCCTTAGGATGTCCGCAGGAAACTTCAAATAAATAGACCAGACACGAGAGTCTTAGACCTGGAGTCTTTTGTCTTTTCTATTGCCACTGAGGAAGCGCCAGCGAGGCGTGAAACGCGTTTGGCTTGTTCATTTTTTGTTTTATTTTATCTGGAGCATCATATTGATGTAAGGTGTTATTTTATTGAATTTCAATAAATTCGTTTTTCAAGCTATCCCATTCAAGTATTTTTTCCCCCATCTGCGGTGGAGCTCAAAGGAGGCAGACGTAAGGAGCACATCTTGGAAGTACTGCGTGCCCCGTGAGAACGGACTCCAGGTCTAAGACTCTCGTGTCTGGTCTATTTATTTGAAGTTTCCTGCGGACATCCTAAGGAGGATAAAGCGCATTTCGGAGACCAACCCTGATGATCTTGTGACATCTTGAGGGACGGAACTACCGAGGGGTGAACCTTCTGACTGGGTAAGATCCGGCTGGGAAAAACAACAGAAAAAAAATAAAAACATTTTTTTGCTTTATTCACCCATATTGGCTCAGCACCACGGGACTTGTGTCAAGTTATTACTACCTATTAACCATCTGGTTTTCTATGGAGCTTGCAGAGACCTGCCCAGCGGCCAAGACTGTTTATTTGAGCCATCTGATAAAGACTATCTAGAGATCAGTTACACAGATTGTTCGCTTATTTATTACTCCATTTGAAGTTTGGGCGCGCCCTCCTCCAACTCCATTTATTTTCAACCAGTTATTAAGTCCAAAGGTTCACATACTTTTTCCACCCTGCACCAATTCATGCAAAACTCCACATAATCCCAAAGGGTTCACATACTTTTTATTGCAACTGTAACATAGTGACTGTATACAGAATGCGCCTGTAAACATGTAACACAGTGACTATATACAGAATGCACCTGTAAACATGTAACACAGTGACTATATACAGAATGTACCTGTAAACATGTAACACAGTGACTATATACAAAATGTGCCTGTAAACATGTAACACAGTGACTATATACAGAATGCACCTGTAAACATGTAACACAGTGACTATATACAGAATGTACCTGTAAACATGTAACACAGTGACTATATACAGAATGTGCCTGTAAACATGTAACACAGTGACTATATACAGAATGCACCTGTAAACATGTAACACAGTGACTATATACAGAATGCACCTGTAAACATGTAACACAGTGACTGTATACAGAATGCACCTGTAAACATGTAACACAGTGACTATATACAGAATGCACCTGTAAACATGTAACACAGTGACTATATACAGAATGCGCCTGTAAACATGTAACACAGTGACTATCATTGTTATTCAAAGAGAATAGAAAAGTCAGTGCACGTTCGATGACTTTTCGTTCTCTTCAATTCGGTGCGATTTGGTGATCCCATTTCGGCGACCCTGCGGTGTATTTAGCAAGCACCACAGGGCCGCCGTAAGGCAGGGAAAAGTCGCTGCAAACCCGCCGAACACTCACCGTAAAACCCGGCGAACGCACACCGAAACCCGCAAAAACATCTGGATTAACCAGCCGAACACGCCGGAGAAACCCGAGCAGGAGCCGATCACAGCGCAGAGCAGCCGCCGGAAAAAAAAACGACACCGCAGACGAATGGAGTGAAAAGAAAAAAACAGTTTGCTTGAATGTTTGAAAAGTGAAACGCTGTTTGCAAAGAAACTACTGAACGAAAATGTCTGAAATTTACATATAAAATCCAATGAATGATAATAAAAAGGGCTGTTACAGAAAAATGAAAAAACTATTGAAATTTTTTTTTCGCAAGAAAAAACGAAAATTGCCTAAAAGATCCTAAAAAAATCTATAAATAAAGAGACTTTTTGCTGCAGAATTTTATAATAAACGGTTTATTAGATATTGAATTAAAACAGGAATATTTTTAACATTGAAACCTATGGGATTCACCTGAACAAACCTGTCGAATGAAACCACTGAACAGCAGGGCAATTCGGCAACCTTTCAGTGCTGGTTTGTGTTCTTTGAATAGCCGAAGCATTGCTTCTCTATGGGGATTCACTGCCTTCGAACAGGCACCGAACAGGCACCGTATGTGCAGGCAATTCGCCAACATTTGGCGAACTACCTGCTCTCTGAATAGCCGAATGGCCAGGAAAGGTAACCGTACCCTGAATTTCAGCTTTCGGCCCCAATTCAGATCTCTTTAAATAACCCTGATTATTTGCTACATATTTATTTTCTGGGTTAACCTCCCTGGCGGTATTCCCGAGTGTGACTCGGGGTTAAATTTCGCTACTGAGAACGGTAACCCCCGAGCCACCTTCGGGCTGCATACTCCCCTCATCCTGCGCTCCCTCGCTGTCCCCCGCAGTGTGAACGCGGCGACTTGCTTCCTGGTAACGCTCCTTATGAGTCACACAATGCAGGGGGGCGGGACCAGGCAAACTAGCAAACTGTAATAAAAGATTTTTATCCTACAGCATGAATTGCTCATGAACGGCCACGAGGTGGCACTAACAGACCATACACATTCTAAGACTTGACTTCACTATATATATGGTTTTGAGATCTTATTTGCACGGATTTCAGTGAGCTATTCCTAATTATTACAGGCTTACAATATAAAACAACACGTTTTCTGTCAAAAAAAAAATGAGACGCTTTTAGACACAAAATTTTTGAAAAAATTAGACCGCCATGGAGGTTAATCTGTATGTTTGTGTTTTTAATATCTTGCATTTTATTACTTTGTGTTTCTGTAACAATTCAATGTTCTTGAATCCAGAACAAACTGAAAACCAGAGAAATCTCAATGTGTCCGTCCTGGAAATCCAGAGAAATCTCAATGTGTCCGTCCTGGAAATCCAGAGAAATCTCAATGTGTCCGTCCTGGAAATCCAGAGAAATCTCAATGTGTCCATCCTGGGAAACCAGAGAATCTCAATGTGTCCTTCCTGGAAATCCAGAGAATCTCAATGTGTCCGTCCTGGAAATCCAGAGAATCTCAATATGTCCGTCCTGGAAATCCAGAGAAATCTCAATGTGTCCATCCTGGGAAACCAGAGAATCTCAATGTGTCCTTCCTGGAAATCCAGAGAATCTCAATGTGTCCTTCCTGGGAGTCCTGATCTCAATGTGTCCGTCTTGGAAATCCAGAGAATCTCAATGTATCCTTCCTGGAAATCCAGAGAATCTCAATGTGTCCGTCCTGGAAATCCAGAGAAATCTCAATGTATCCTTCCTGAAAACCAGAGAAATCTCAATGTGTCCGTTCAGAAAACCAGAGAAATCTCAATGTGTCCTTCCTGGAAATCCAGAGAAATCTCAATGTGTCCTTCCTGGAAATCCAGAAAAATCTCAATGTATCCTTCCTGAAAACCAGAGAATCTCAATGTGTCCGTCCTGAAAACCAGAGAATCTCAATGTGTCCGTCCTGAAAACCAGAGAAATCTCAATGTATCCGTCCTGAAAACCAGAGAAATCTCAAGGTGTCCTTCCTGGAAAACCAGAGAAATCTCAATGTATCCTTCCTGAAAACCAGAGAAATCTCAATGTGTCCGTTCTGAAAACCAGAGAAATCTCAATGTGTCCTTCCTGGAAATCCAGAGAAATCTCAATGTATCCTTCCTGAAAACCAGAGAAATCTCAATGTGTCCGTCCTGAAAACCAGAGAAATCTCAATGTGTCCTTCCTGAAAACCAGAGAAATCTCAATGTGTCCGTTCTGAAATCCAGAGAAATCTCAATGTGTCCTTCCTGGAAATCCAGAGAAATCTCAATGTATCCTTCCTGAAAACCAGAGAAATCTCAATGTGTCCGTCCTGAAAACCAGAGAAATCTCAATGTGTCCTTCCTGGAAATCCAGAGAAATCTCAAGGTGTCCTTCCTGGAAAACCAGAGAAATCTCAATGTATCCTTCCTGGAAAACCAGAGAAATCTCAATGTATCCTTCCTGAAAACCAGAGAAATCTCAATGTATCCTTCCTGGAAAACCAGAGAAATCTCAATGTGTCCGTCCTGGAAATCCAGAGAAATCTCAATGTATCCTTCCTGGGAATCCAGAGAAATCTCAATGTATCCTTCCTGGGAATCCAGAGAAATCTCAATGTGTCCGTCCTGGAAATCCAGAGAAATCTCAATATGTCCGTCCTGGAAATCCAGAGAATCTCAATGTGTCTGTCATGGAAATCCAGAGAATCTCAAATGTGTCCTTCCTGGGAGTCCTGATCTCAATGTGTCCGTCTTGGAAATCCAGAGAATCTCAATGTATCCTTCCTGGAAATCCAGAGAATCTCAATGTGTTCTTCCTGGAAATCCAGAGAATCTCAATGTGTCCGTCCTGGAAATCCAGAGAATCTCAATGTGTTCTTCCTGGAAATCCAGAGAATCTCAATGTGTCCGTCCTGGAAATCCAGAGAATCTCAATGTGTCCTTCCTGGAAATCCAGAGAATCTCAATGTGTCCGTCTTGGAAATCCAGAGAATCTCAATGTGTCCGTCCAGTAAATCCAGAGAATCTCAATGTGTCCTCCTGGAAATCCAGAGAATCTCAATGTGTCCGTCCAGTAAATCCAGAGAATCTCAATGTGTCCTTCCTGGAAATCCAGAGAATCTCAATGTGTCCGTCTTGGAAATCCAGAGAATCTCAATGTGTCCGTCCAGTAAATCCAGAGAATCTCAATGTGTCCCTCCTGGAAATCCAGAGAATCTCAATGTGTCCGTCCAGTAAATCCAGAGAATCTCAATGTGTCCTTCCTGGAAATCCAGAGAATCTCAATGTGTCCGTCTTGGAAATCCAGAGAATCTCAATGTGTCCGTCCTGGAAATCCAGAGAATCTCAATGTGTCCATCCAGTAAATCCAGAGAATCTCAATGTGTCCGTCCAGTAAATCCAGAGAATCTCAATGTGTCCGTCCAGTAAATCCAGAGAATCTCAATGTGTCCGTCCAGTAAATCCAGAGAATCTCAATGTGTCCCTCCTGGAAATCCAGAGAATCTCAATGTGTCCGTCCAGTAAATCCAGAGAATCTCAATGTGTCCGTCCTGGAAATCCAGAGAATCTCAATGTGTCCGTCCTGGAAATCCAGAGAATCTCAATGTGTCCGTGCAGTAAATCCAGAGAATCTCAATGTGTCCGTCCAGTAAATCCAGAGAATCTCAATGTGTCCATCCAGTAAATCCAGAGAATCTCAATGTGTCTGTCATGGAAATCCAGAGAATCTCAAATGTGTCCTTCCTGGGAGTCCTGATCTCAATGTGTCCGTCTTGGAAATCCAGAGAATCTCAATGTATCCTTCCTGGAAATCCAGAGAATCTCAATGTGTTCTTCCTGGAAATCCAGAGAATCTCAATGTGTCCGTCCTGGAAATCCAGAGAATCTCAATGTGTCCGTCTTGGAAATCCAGAGAATCTCAAATGTGTCCTTCCTGGAAATCCAGAGAATCTCAATGTGTCCGTCTTGGAAATCCAGAGAATCTCAATGTGTCCGTCCTGGAAATCCAGAGAATCTCAATGTGTCCATCCAGTAAATCCAGAGAATCTCAATGTGTCCGTCCAGTAAATCCAGAGAATCTCAATGTGTCCCTCCTGGAAATCCAGAGAATCTCAATGTGTCCGTCCTGGAAATCCAGAGAATCTCAATGTGTCCGTCCAGTAAATCCAGAGAATCTCAATGTGTCCGTCCAGTAAATCCAGAGAATCTCAATGTGTCCCTCCTGGAAATCCAGAGAATCTCAATGTGTCCGTCCAGTAAATCCAGAGAATCTCAATGTGTCCCTCCTGGAAATCCAGAGAATCTCAATGTGTCCGTCCTGGAAATCCAGAGAATCTCAATGTGTCCGTCCAGTAAATCCAGAGAATCTCAATGTGTCCGTCCAGTAAATCCAGAGAATCTCAATGTGTCCGTCCAGTAAATCCAGAGAAATCTCAATGTGTCCTTCCTGGAAATCCAGAGAAATCTCAATGTGTCCGTCTTGGAAATCCAGAGAATCTCAAATGTGTCCTTCCTGGAAATCCAGAGAATCTCAATGTGTCCGTCCTGGAAATCCAGAGAATCTCAATGTGTCCGTGCAGTAAATCCAGAGAATCTCAATGTGTCCTTCCTGGAAATCCAGAGAATCTCAATGTGTCCGTCTTGG
The DNA here is from genome assembly GCA_009667805.1 of Leptobrachium leishanense. NCBI lineage: Eukaryota > Metazoa > Chordata > Amphibia > Anura > Megophryidae > Leptobrachium > Leptobrachium leishanense. The sequence goes on from RXON01000053.1 coordinate 27,854, forward strand.
AAATCCAGAGAATCTCAATGTGTCCGTCCAGTAAATCCAGAGAATCTCAATGTGTCCTTCCTGGAAATCCAGAGAATCTCAATGTGTCCGTCTTGGAAATCCAGAGAATCTCAATGTGTCCGTCCTGGAAATCCAGAGAATCTCAATGTGTCCATCCAGTAAATCCAGAGAATCTCAATGTGTCCCTCCTGGAAATCCAGAGAATCTCAATGTGTCCGTCCTGGAAATCCAGAGAATCTCAATGTGTCCATCCAGTAAATCCAGAGAATCTCAATGTGTCCCTCCTGGAAATCCAGAGAATCTCAATGTGTCCGTCCAGTAAATCCAGAGAATCTCAATGTATCCTTCCTGGAAATCCAGAGAATCTCAATGTGTCCGTCCTGGAAATCCAGAGAATCTCAATGTGTCCGTCCTGGAAATCCAGAGAATCTCAATGTGTCCGTGCAGTAAATCCAGAGAATCTCAATGTGTCCGTCCAGTAAATCCAGAGAATCTCAATGTGTCCGTGCAGTAAATCCAGAGAATCTCAATGTGTCCGTCCAGTAAATCCAGAGAATCTCAATGTGTCCGTCCAGTAAATCCAGAGAATCTCAATGTGTCCGTCCAGTAAATCCAGAGAAATCTCAATGTGTCCTTCCTGGAAATCCAGAGAAATCTCAATGTGTCCGTCTTGGAAATCCAGAGAATCTCAAATGTGTCCTTCCTGGAAATCCAGAGAATCTCAATGTGTCCGTCCTGGAAATCCAGAGAATCTCAATGTGTCCGTCCTGGAAATCCAGAGAATCTCAATATGTCCGTCCTGGAAATCCAGAGAAATCTCAATGTGTCCATCCTGGGAAACCAGAGAATCTCAATGTGTCCTTCCTGGAAATCCAGAGAATCTCAATGTGTCCTTCCTGGGAGTCCTGATCTCAATGTGTCCGTCTTGGAAATCCAGAGAATCTCAATGTATCCTTCCTGGAAATCCAGAGAATCTCAATGTGTCCGTCCTGGAAATCCAGAGAAATCTCAATGTATCCTTCCTGAAAACCAGAGAAATCTCAATGTGTCCGTTCAGAAAACCAGAGAAATCTCAATGTGTCCTTCCTGGAAATCCAGAGAAATCTCAATGTGTCCTTCCTGGAAATCCAGAAAAATCTCAATGTATCCTTCCTGAAAACCAGAGAAATCTCAATGTGTCCGTCCTGAAAACCAGAGAAATCTCAATGTGTCCGTCCTGAAAACCAGAGAAATCTCAATGTATCCGTCCTGAAAACCAGAGAAATCTCAAGGTGTCCTTCCTGGAAAACCAGAGAAATCTCAATGTATCCTTCCTGAAAACCAGAGAAATCTCAATGTGTCCGTTCTGAAAACCAGAGAAATCTCAATGTGTCCTTCCTGGAAATCCAGAGAAATCTCAATGTATCCTTCCTGAAAACCAGAGAAATCTCAATGTGTCCGTTCTGAAAACCAGAGAAATCTCAATGTGTCCTTCCTGGAAATCCAGAGAAATCTCAATGTATCCTTCCTGAAAACCAGAGAATCTCAATGTGTCCGTCCTGAAAACCAGAGAATTCTCAATGTGTCCTTCCTGAAAAGAGAAATCTCAATGTGTCCGTTCTGAAATCCAGAGAAATCTCAATGTGTCCTTCCTGGAAATCCAGAGAAATCTCAATGTATCCTTCCTGAAAACCAGAGAAATCTCAATGTGTCCGTCCTGAAAACCAGAGAATCTCAATGTGTCCTTCCTGGAAATCCAGAGAATCTCAAGGTGTCCTTCCTGGAAAACCAGAGAATCTCAATGTATCCTTCCTGGAAAACCAGAGAAATCTCAATGTATCCTTCCTGAAAACCAGAGAATCTCAATGTATCCTTCCTGGAAAACCAGAGAAATCTCAATGTGTCCGTCCTGGAAATCCAGAGAATCTCAATGTATCCTTCCTGGGAATCCAGAGAAATCTCAATGTTCCTTCCTGGGAATCCAGAGAAATCTCAATGTGTCCGTCCTGGAAATCCAGAGAAATCTCAATATGTCCGTCCTGGAAATCCAGAGAATCTCAATGTGTCTGTCATGGAAATCCAGAGAATCTCAAATGTGTCCTTCCTGGGAGTCCTGATCTCAATGTGTCCGTCTTGGAAATCCAGAGAATCTCAATGTATCCTTCCTG